>JZKD02S1673463.1:516658-557763 GCA_000966675.3 Picea glauca | reverse complement strand
CCAAAAGATAGTGTTATGCGTACATAGGTGGGAATGAAAGCCTACAAAGTCATAAGTCTACATTGTTGGGATTATGCCCTCAAAAAATACATATAGTAAAAAAAGTGCCCTTGGCACATCAATGGTCTAGTACTATCTAAGGATGAGGTTTATTGGCACTGATATAATGTACAATGACGTTCGCAAGATCCCGTAACAACTGGACCCAAGTCTAAGGAACCCCTACTACATGTGCTTGCATAGAAACGGGGAGATCCTCGATCTCGACCATACAAACAACACGAGTGAGTGCAATGAGGTTGTGCTCTACTCGTCGCAAGACTCTGTCAGCCTCTCCGGCTGGGGGTCCTCCTGCAACTATTGGTCCTCATGTAGTTGTTCATCCTCCTGCCACTACAATTAATGCCTCAGGTCGAGGATGATGCTAAGTCCTGTAAAATTTTGTTGGTCGAATAGGCCCCACATCTGTACATAATAGATACATGAGTCAGTACTCTATACACACATAAAAAGAATATATATGAAAATTAAAAATTAAATAAACTTTAAAATATATGTTACCTATCTCGCCACGCTCCTCGCTGGGAGGCACAGGCATGCCTAGGTCCCTAGTGAATTTGATCCCTGCATATGGATAATCTTCGATCACCTAGATATGATGTTCCCACCAATATAAAAACTTGTCATCAAAGGCCTCTATAGTTCTCCCTCCACACTTTCTAGGTAGAAAATATTCCCACCTTCTCACTGCTAGGAAGGAGGCTACATGCCCCCATACTATCTCTCTACGACTGAGACTGGGCACCCTCTCAAAGAAGAAGGAGCACAAGATAGTACCAAACCTGAAGTTCTTGTTGGTACACCGCCAACACTCTGTAAGTTGTCTCTTCATGCATACAAGAATGGTAGTACTCCAGTCAAAAATGGTTGCCTCCAATCACTGGATGGCACAATGCCTATGTTATCAGGAGGCCTAATGAAGTGTTGCAGATCCAATAATCCGCCCGATCAAAAGTAATATAACATGTAAAGAGAGGCTGGTGATATTGTGGATTGGAACCTAATAACCTACCATCTTAGTGTCGGCCTCATAGTACATCATGATGTAGTCCTCGATGTTGAACGACCCTGGAGGAAAGGTCCTCAAGTTGATCGGTTCCCCTCTTCTCGAAAGGCCAGTCAGAAAGTAGATATCCTCTTTGGTTGGGGTCAGTGATTGACCCTCTAGAATGAATGCCTCAGCATCAGGATGTCAATACTCCATAAGAGAATTGATAAGCCTCGGTTGTGCCCTCATAAATGGACACTGGAAGAACTTCCATAACCTGCATTGCTTCAGTGCAACGATGGCCATTGGATCTTTCTCGACCAAGACGTCAAGCTCCTCATGCTCTCTTTAGCTCCAGTGAACATACATCCTCTTACATGACAAAAATAGAGGGGAGTTAGTGCTTGCTTTTTATTTTTTCAAAGTACAAGAGGGTGTACGCGGTCTGCTTTTTACATAGTCGCATGTGTACGCGGGATGCTTAGTATTCTTCCCAAGTACATACGCAGGCTAGCCTTGGATAGCCCGTGTACTTGCAGGACTACTCTTTTTACAAGAGCGTGCCCCCTCCAAACAAAAAAATACAACTTAAAGGAAGAATTTAATTGAAAGTGTGGGTGTTTTGCACTTACTTGGTCCAAACAGAAGATCGTTTTGTCCATTGAACCTCTCGGGATATACTCTTTTAGCAAAAGGGTTTTTTGACCTTTTGGTTGATTTTCAAATTGCAATGGTAAAAATGAGCTATCCACTTCTATTTATAGAATTTTTTGGCCCTTTTTACCCCTTTTTTGGCCCCCTTTGTCTTGTTTCTGGCTTGTTGATCACTCGATTTCACTTCTAATTTTTCTACTGGTCGTTTCGGTACTCTTTTTCTTTAGGTTTGGTGATTTTTTGGGATTGGTCACATCTTTTGATATCCTTTGGTAAAAGTCATTTTTCCCAACTTTTTGCATATAAGTCAGAATTTCATTCCCACTTTCTACATCACATTGTATTTTTCACTTTTCCATACGATCGATCCCATCGAAGTACAACACGTAACCTTCATTGTTGCTTTAGAAGTGTTGTAATTAGGTGGTAGAGCCTACCTTTACATGGATGCCCTAGGTAGATCATTTGTTGTGTTTTTGGCATCCATATTGTCAGTGATGACTATAGGCTTGGGAGTCCTTGTTAGTCCTATCATGATTACATAATGAAGCCTCATTATTTTTTTCATCGTCAGCCTAGGCCTTACCATCGGGACTCCCTAATGAGAATGCTTTGTTGTCTTTCAAGATTGCTTTGAAATTCGAAAGCAACATCCAACGAGAATGTATTTATTATTTTCGATCTCATTTGGATTACTTGAGAAAAGTAGCCCCCTGGAATCTTCTTTAATCCCTTTTCAGACTCTCCAAAAATGAAAATATTGTCGAGCAATCTTGTTTCCCTTCATGCTCGCCAAACTCAAATTTGAAGGCACATATGTCCGGTGGTAATTTACCCCTTTTCAGTTCGAATGGATAATTTTACGAATAAAGGTATGCTCTAGGAACTCTGATTCTCTAGAAGAGTATTCTCAGGCGTAAGTTTAACCCTTTTTCGAGCCTGAGGGACTAAATCTATGAAAAAGGAACATTCTCCTTGGTTTTGGTTTATCACCTTTTTTGGGCCTTGGAGATTACTTACGAAAAAGGAACCTCCCCAAAGTCCATAGTTAAGCTCTTTTCAAACTCCCTAAAATTGAAAATATTGTTTAGTGACCTTGTTCCTTCACACTCATTGAATTGGTCCAGAAGAACATCTACTCGCATGAGTTTAACCCTTTTTCCAGCCAACAAATTATAGCGGAAAAAGGTACGCCTCGGGAGATTCATCTCGCAGGGAGAGTTCTCCTTAGTTACTTTTATACTTTTTCGAGCTAAGGAGACTAAACTCAAAAAAAGGCTATGAGTCCATAGTTAAGATCTTTTCAAACTCCTTAAAATTGAAAAGATTGTCGAGTGATATTGTCTTTGTCACACTCTTTTTTCAAATTTCTGTGGTGAGTATTTTTTAAGTTGTTTGCCGGATAATCCACAGTTGGTGTCATTTTTGTCATCGACGTTTCGAATCCGAATCGAGATTCATCATCAGGACTAATCATCAATCGATAGCTTGTTGATCTCGATCAATTAATAGTTAATATGCAGGATGTTTTTAAGATTTAACCTAGGTCAGTTGTCTAAAAACTTAATCTACAGAGTTTTAAACAAAAATTAAAAATTAAACTAAATAATAAAATAATAATATACCATAAATTATTACTAAGTTTGTAAAAGTATTAGTAGTGTTTTTTAATTATATATATGTATAAATATAAGTTTTTTAATTATATATATGTATAAATATAAGTTTTAGTATTTTTAATTAATTGAATTATATTTATAAACAAAAATTAAAATTTTGATTAATTGAATTATATTTAAAGTTAATGTAAGAAGGGAGCTTTAGTTATGGTTGTTTTAGGATTAGAGTTGGGTTGAATGTAAGAGTTTTAATAGTGTTATACAATTTTATATGTAATATAAGTCTTAGTACTTTTAATTAATTGGATTGTATTTATAGTTAATGTAGGAAGGGAGCTTTAATTAGGTTTGGTTGTTTTAGGGTTATAGTTTTTTATATTATTACTTATTAGTACTTTTTAATTTGTGTTTAAATTTAATGTATAAAGTTTAGTGAACTAGTTACTAGATTATGGAAAGAAAGCTTTCAATTAGGGTTTAGGTTTAGTTTTTAGTTGATTAGAATAAATATAGGGTTCCAAGGATTGTTTTCTAGTAGTGTTAAATAGTGTATTTAGTATGATTAGGTCTAAGTATTGAAGGTTTTTGTAAAAATAATCTTAATGTGTTTAGGATACTAAGTAGTAGGGGTTAATTTGCAAGTGATTGGGATGTAACATATATGAGTATTAATATATAAAGTGTCATATGATAAGGGTATGGGTAACTTAATGATATATATAGTAGTAAGAGTCTATAAAATTAGGTAATGTAGGTTTAGTTAGTTTAGACTCCTAAGTCTAAGAACTGACACAAAGGGAAACCTAAATAAGCAAGGAAGGAAATGTTTTAGGGTTAGAGTTAGATAGCTTTTTATTTTATTACTTAAAATTACTTATAATTTATGCTTATATTTAATGTAAAAAGTTCGGTGAACTAATTACTAGATTAAGGAAAGGAAGCTTTTAGTTATGGTTTAGGTTTTATTGGAATAAAACTAGGGAACCAAAGGATTGTTAGATTGTGTTTTTAGTATGATTTTCAGTATTATTAGGTCTAAGTATTGAAGGTTTTTGTATATATATAAATAATCTTAATAGGTTTAAGATACTAAGTAGTAGGGGTTAGTTTGTGTTGTAAGTGATTAGGATGTAACATAGTAGGAATACTGGGGTTTTAATATATATATCGTCATAAGATTAGGGTATATGTGACTTAATTATTGAAATATATAGTAGCAGGTGTCTAGAATTATAATTTATAAAGTAGGTTATACCCCTAAGTCTATGCAGTGACACAAAGGAAAACCTAAATAAGTAAGGAAAGAAGAAGGGAGGTGTTATACCTGATTTGATCTATGAGGGTCTCTAAGTTGGTTGATTTTTGTCACACTCATTAGAATGGTTTTGAATATACATATTTTCAGTGCAAGTTTAAACCTTTTTAGAACCGACTGGACTAACTCCAAAAAAGGTACTCCCTAGAGTCTTCTTTTGCGTTTTTTCAAACTCTCTAAATTTGAAAAAACTATCGAGCTTACCTTCTCTGAGCTCGTAAAAAATTACATAGAATGGATCTCATTGTGTCATGCTTAATCGCATTGAAGGTCTCATATTTGTGTCTTTGGCCTAATGTAGACTCCATGTTTCTCTCAACTGAATCTTTGAAGCATTCTTTATATGCAAGCCTTGCAACAGTTCTTGCCTCTGTGACCTGACACCTTGACCCATGGAGGAACTTTCCCCCAGTGTCCTTATCCTGCACATGTCTCATTTCCCTAAGCATTAGTGTGTTCCATGTACTTGGAACCAATTTTCTTGTCACGACCCTCATTCCTCCTTTGTAATGTAGAATTCTTTTATTTTTTTCAAGCTCTTTAAAAATTGAAAAGACAGAAAAATCAAATACTCCAAAAAGAGGGGACGAGAAATATACATTCTTTTTTCGACAGAAAAGATAGTCTCCTTTGGACAAAGCACATCCTTATGTTTTTTCATCAAGAATTCAGATCTAGTATGACCTTAGGAAGCTATTCTCGCTACATAGAGAGGTGTCCTCCTCCGTTTGGTTACTCTTCCAAACATATGGAGAGTTTGTATTGCCTCCTGCATCACGAACTTATGTCAATGTCATACTGCCTAAGTCTGATCATATTTCGTGATTTTTTCCAAGGGAAGTTTTACCCAACCTGAGTCATCCTTTCTACAGTTTGTCTCTTGACTTTCATGATTTATCCATCCCGAGAGTCCATTCAAGTTCAGATTAGAAATCGACAAAGTTCTCTGCCTAATCATTGAGATCCTCCAGTATTTTTTCAATGGATTGTCGAAGACCTCAAGGTAGTGATTCTTACACTCCCATTGTACTCCTACCTAAGTTTTCAAGATCTTGAAGTTGTTTCTTGAGCTATGAAGACCTCATCACCAACTGTAGGCGTCACTAGTTTCTTGAAGATACATACTATACTTGTATATCTTCGAATGATTTTGAGATGTAGATCCGTTGTGTATTGCTTGTGGCTACACTTTATATAGTTATATGACATGGATATATAATGTATTTGATTGGAAACCATGATCTAGTTCATCCCGAGCATGGGTATGCCCGCCTTGGATAGACAATTGTTGTTCTGCAGATGGCACCTCCTGAACTCTGGTCCCGAGCTCACTCGATTTTGTGCATTGGTGGATATGTTGTAATGTATTTTGTCCATAAGTTTCTCTTCTGACCTCATACATTAGGGGGCATCTATTATATCCTTAAAATTCCCTAGTCATGCATTGTTGGCACCAGGCCAAAGGGGAAAGAAGAATGATCGTGGGAAAGAAAGTGTGCAGAAAACTAAAGTAACAACTGGCAAAAGAATAGCACGCCCGCATGCAAGAAAGCATGCACAAAGGAAAGCGACAGCTGGAGGAAGAACAAAACGCGCATGGGAGAAATACCTAACCTAATAAGGGTTAGGGTTTTGGTAATATTCTGTAAAAGGATAAAGAGCCTGAAATGTATAAATATAGATATGAAAGTATCATATGTGGTTGTTGGTTGATGGTTTTTTGTTATTATTGTTGTTGTTGAGGGTTAGGCTTTGGAGTGAAGTTTTGGAGATTGTAACTACGTAGGAGTGTAGGCGATATGTAATGTATTTAGCTATATGAAACGATTTTGTAAGTTGGTGAGCAAAGAAGATACAAGGGAAGGTAGATTTGAGGATTAGACTGCAGGTTGTAGAGCCTGGTGTGATCTAGTTCACCTCACATAGATCTTACCCAATTTTGTGGAGAATTGTAAGCTCATGGCGCCAGGAATGCAAAACTGCTATAATAAAAGAGCCAATAGCCAAATATTTGTGGGCGTTGCCCAGGACGGGGTGAAACATGGTAATACTTGCATAATGTGTTGAATGTATGCATGTCTCTACTTTCTTTCAACACTTAATGGTTAATCTTGATGAATGAGTTAATACATTGTTATGAATCTGTTTATACTTTGTTGGAATTAAACTGTGGGATATACATATGCGACTTCAAGGAAGAAGTAGTTTACCTTACAGCTCATGGTACCTGGCTTTAATCAAGAAACCCTTATTGCCTACTCTGTCCTAGGCTGTAAACATCTGAGTCTTATAGTCACCCATTTAAAGTTATCTCAGGTGAGACTGTGCAGTACCTTCCGGGTGTTGTGTTGCCTTCTGGTTTACCAGGAGGGATGATAGTTTTAGAGGCTTTGTTGGAACCCTGAATGACATGAAACCTGGTTCAATAACTCAGAAAAACGGAGAAGGGAAATAGTAACCAATAAATGGTTATGTTGTCGTGTTAAGAGGAATAAGAGAGGACTGAGTAAATGAGATAGAATGAATAAGAACCAAAGGAGAGAAATAGAAGAGCAATGAGCCATTAGAAGGGAATGTTGAGACCTTGGAACCCCACGAGAGAAGAAATCAAGGGCTGGTTGAGAACTAAAGAGCTAGAGTTTGCACAGAAAGACAATAGAAACCTCAGGATCACACCGCGTAAATACCTGGATAAATATGTATATACGGATTTACACGAAGTCTTTTTCTGTGATTTTCTGCATCTACTATAGGAATGGATCTTAAGGTTAAAGGATAACCATGTGAAAAACTGGATTCGACAACTAGATTGGAATCCAATATAAATCCAGCAGCTGCAGCAGGTGAACATCAAATTCACCCGCGCAGTCGACTTTTGGCTTGATAGTATTGTGGCAGGCTTTATCACAGAATTTATGGTAGACATAGCAAAGTCATACAGTGCATCCGAGAAAGAATTCCTATGAGGACCCAGAGGAAGGTACATTCGATCATTGTATACTTCTATCAAGATATTGCTATATAACAAAGGTGTAATGACAATGGAATCAGACATATAGACTTCCTTGCCTGCATGGGGGAAGGGGGGAAGCACTGACAGAGAGAGGAGGAATGGAAGGAGGGCAGGATAAAGAGAAGAAGGAGGAGGAACCCTTGGACCTGATCTTGATGGATGACGACCATCTTAAGTGGATATTGGAGTCATCAGGAACGACGCGCAGCGGAGCACCCTACCAGTATAAAGTGAATACCAAGAAGAGAGTTGTAGCCAAGAGGGAGGGCTTGGAAAGAGATGAGGAAGAGGTAGCAGATCTCCGGGTTGTGGAGCAGATTGAGGAAATCTTGTGTGCCACGTATGAGAGGAAAACAAGAGGCCCAAGAACAAGAGGAGAAGACAGTCATCCCTTTCATATTAATGTCAGTGTGGAACCCATAAACCCATGTGCAACCAATACACCAAAGAGAACACCATCGTTTAGACAAACAAATTTCAGAGGAAGTCCAACAATAGGAAGTACATCTACACAAAGAGAAACAACTAGAGGAACCAGTTCAGGCAACCTTAGTAAAGTTTCTACACCATGTGGAGGAGGGATTAGCTCAGTATTTTCAATGGCAGGACACGATCCTACTATCAGATTACCAAAGTTTCGAGGAGAAGCAGCAGAAGACCCTGAGAAGCATCTGTTCATTTGCACAAAGATCTGGGAAGCAAAGAATATCATTGATGAAGACACCAAACTCGTGCAGTAAGCGATCACACTTAGATACCAAGCACTAGATTGGTACATGAGTCTAGACACAAACATTGTTCCTGGAATGACAAGGACACTGGACGACATTAAGAAACTATTGATAAATGAGTTCCAGAAGCCTAGCTCAGAGGATCAATACATGAATGAGATTATTGAAATAATATAGAAACCAGGAGAATCTGTATGGGAGATTGATCAAATATTCAAGCGATTAAAAGGAAAGTTAAAATACCTTATGACCGATATGCAGCATCGGCACCTGTTTGTCAACTCACTACTCCCACACTTAAAATATCCATTACGACAAAAAAAGTTTCAAACGCAGGCAGAGGCTCTATAGGCAACCTTGCAATTGGAAGAGAATCAGTACCAACAGACGGACCTGGCTATCGAAGAACTGAAAGAGGATCTAAATAACTTAACATTTAAGCTGAACCAGAATAAGAACAAGGACAAACGAGAATTTCTTTGGTGCACTACCTGCGGGACGGAAGGACACCACAAGAATGAATTCCCAACATTCGCACAGTATATGGTGACGGGGATGCCAAACCCACTACCACAGGGAGGATTATGGTGCGAAATATGTAAGAAACTGGGTCATGACCCTTACCACTGCATGATGACGTAGAAATACCAAACAGTTCCAAAGAATTCATATTGCACCTTTTGCAAGTTAGTCGGCCATGATGACAAAGATTGTAGAAATATGGAGTTGATGTGGGAAACAACATCAGATGCATATAGGGTACAGGAAAAAATGATGACTAGGCAAGCAACACCACAGTTCACTCAAGCCCCAACCCCATACAACATCATGTAGTAGCAGTATAATACTATTCTGTAGTCGTACAATAACACGCAGCCACAGTACAACCCGACACAGCCCCAATACAATACCGTGCAGTATAATCGGGGACCATAGTATAACACACCACGAGGTGATCGCATAGCTTATAGAGGAGCAGGGCGAGCCAGAGCAGGTTTCAGACGTGGTAGAGGACCAGTCACATGTCACAATTTCCAGCAACCAAGACATTATGCATGGGAGTGCCCACTGCCACCAGCAACTTGTATGTATTTTCGCACATCAGACCACGATACGAAGGAATGTCTAACATTACTTGTAAATATCCAGGAAAAAAGGAATCAAAATAACCAGAATGTTCAGTGGATTTCAGTCGAAGCAAGGGATGACGGACGAAACATCAACATAGTCACTCAAGGAGGAATGAAAATAGGAATGATGCAGTTCGATAGGAACCATTGCAAAACCAATGGGTAAAGAAGAACACTGACCCCAAGAAGCAGTTCAACGCGCATAAGGAGAACAAGATATTTACAGAAGCCCGAAAAGAATTCCAGAAGGAGAACATTGTGTTGACTGCACAGCAGAGCAAGGAAGCTTCGGAATATGAAATGTCATCATCAATGGACCATACCAACAGAATACAACCCAAGGAACAAGTAAGTACTATCAAATACTTTTTGCAATCATGCATCAAAATGTTAAGTGATCCTTCATCTGTCAAAATATTGCAAAAAATCCTAGAAAAATGTAGCAGCGAGACGGAACAGAAGCCAAAACTGAAAACTGTCAACCACCTACACATAAGAAGAAGAACAAGTAGGGAATTTAGAATAAATTTTAACATTGGGGATTTCAATATGGGAGATATTGTACTAGAGCTAGGATCCGAAGTGAATGTACTACCAAAAGCTACATGGCAATGCATGGGAGAACCTACACTGGGATACTCAACTGTTCAATTAAAGCTAGAAAATCAACATAGAGTCCTACCAATAGGTAGACTGAAAGGAGTGACGGTAGATCTGGATGGTGTGCGCACTAAGGCAGACTTTGAAGTCATTGAAATAGTAGACAACACAACACCTTACCCGATACTATTTGGTCTGGATTGGGCATTCGAAAACCAAGCCATAATTAACTTAAAAACTAGAAAAATGACATTTGATTCGAGGGACTACAGGTTCATAGCCCCACTCGACCCATCAGAAGGTGAGAGGTTCGTAGAACCCACTTGTCTGTATTTAGAAGAGATCGGCCAGTTGTACAGAACAACTGCACGCGATGCGGACTATATAAACCCAACTGCAGACAGGGTACTCAGTTGGCGAAGCATTACTTCATGTACAATAGCCTCATACACTGGGTTAGAAAACTGGCAGCAAAGACTACATGAAGTATCCACAAGAAGGTGTTCCAGAATAAACCGCGCAATAAGGTGGATTGGCACAAAAATCAAAGAACCACCCAGTTTTCACAGGCTAAATGATTTGGAAACTTTCTTGACACAATATGAAGACGAAGTATTAGAAAACCAGACATTTTTAGCACTGGATTTAGCACTAAAGGATACACCCGCAAGATGGTGGGGTGCACACAAAGAGACTATCACATATTGGTACCAATGTGAGCGATTACTGCACATAAGGTTCGGCGCAGAACAGACAGGTAACAAACAACAGAAATATGATGGACTAGGCACACCATCAAAACACTTGGAGGTGTGTAAAACGCTGTGGAAAATGCCGCCACCGGAGGAATGGTCTCACCACTTCATTCATAATTTAGAGGGCACACCAACGAATTGGTATACCGACCAAGAAATGCGTAAAGGAACCAAGACATGGGTGACACTCCAACAAAACTTTACAGTCACTTTCTCATTCGAGCATGAGAACCCCAACATAGATGCGGCCCTGAAACGGATGAGAGATGTCATATTCATTGAAGAACCAGAAGTGGAAGCTATCATAGAGGTACAACAGCAAAATAAGTAGACATTCAAGGATCTACTGTCATGCTACCACGTACAGGAGGAAGCACCGGATGAAGATGATCCGCGTGATATTCAGATCGAAGAAGTCGAAGGTAAGAGAGATGTGGAAGGACCACCCTTAGAGTCAGAGGTCATCTCTGTGCCAATCAAGATAAATAATGTCAACATAGGGACCATCGAGCAGCCCAAAATGGTCATCATTGGATATTACTGGGACGAAAAGACACTAGAAAGCATCACAGAATTGTTGTGCGAATACAATGACCTTTTTCCCACAACCTTTATAGAGATGAAAGGCATAGCTGGAGAATTAGGAGAAATGAAGATACCACTCAGACCTGATGCGAGACCCATTAAACAACGACCATATATATTGAACCTCATATATAAACAGAAAGTTAAAGATGAGATCGACGGGATGTTCGAGGTCGGCATCATCAAACCAATCAAAGAATCAAAATGAATAATCTCGATGGTAGTACAGGACAAGAAACAAGGAAGAGGGATCAGGATATGCGTCGACTTGAGGAATTTGAACGATGCATGCCTACATGACCCATTCCCCACACCGTTCATGGATGAAGTACTCAAGAATGTAGGAGGCCACGAAGCCTACTCATTCATCGATGGATTCTCAGGATATCATCAGATTAAGATAGCACAGGAGGATAGACACAAGACCACGTTCGCAACAAAATGGGGATCTTATCAGCATACAGTCATGCCGTTCGGACTAAAGAATGCGCCTGCGATATTTTCTAGAGTGGTCATCGCAGCATTTAAGGAATTCATCCATCAATTCCTCGAAGTATACCTGGATGATTGGAAAGTGTATAGATTACTAAAAAAACATGTGAAAGTTTTACGACTGATGTTAGAACAATGCAGACAGTGCCAAATATCACTAAATATCAAGAAATTCATATTTGGAACACCATTTGGGATACTATTGGGACACATAGTATTCAAACGGGGTTTGCTAGTGGATCCAGCCAAAATCACAGTCATTGTTAACCTACTAGCACCAAAAATAGTCTGCCAACTAAGAGCAACGCTAGGACATACAGGATATTATAGGAAATTCATCAAAGACTACGTGCAGATTACAGTGCCAATGGAAAAATTGTTAAGGAAGGATACAAAGTATCAATGGAACAATGAGTGCCAACAGGGTCTGGATACCCTGAAGGAAAAGATGGTCACCGCACCAATATTGGTATTTCCATATTTGGAGAAGAAATTCCATGTACATGTAGATGCATCAGCGATAACACTTGGAGCTATCTTAGCGCAACCAGGAACAGGAGACTTGGATCACCCAATAGCGTTCACAAGAAGAAAATTATTAGACTCAGGACAGAATTATAACACGACATAAAGAGAAGGCCTAGCTATGGTTTATGCACTATAGAAATACAGACATTACCTATTGGGAAAACACTTTAAGATGTTTACAGATCACTCGGCCCTAAAATACCTAGTC
This sequence comes from Picea glauca, assembly GCA_000966675.3. Classification (NCBI taxonomy): domain Eukaryota; kingdom Viridiplantae; phylum Streptophyta; class Pinopsida; order Pinales; family Pinaceae; genus Picea; species Picea glauca. The sequence goes on along the minus strand of JZKD02S1673463.1, from coordinate 545,085 downwards.
AACAAGCTAGTGTTGGGGGGGAGAATCTGTCGATGGTTATTTCTATTTCAAGAATTCGATTTTGAGGTAATAGTTAAACCGGGAAAACTAAATGCAGGACCTGACCACCTATTGAGGGTCAAAAATGGAGAGGAACCAATGAATTTAGAAGACAAATTTCCAGATGCACAACTATTCTAATTATAGATTGTTGACGATTACTTCACAGAGATCATTCAGTACTTGAGAACAAGTATTGTGCCACAAGAATATACCACTGTGCAGAAGAAGAACCTGGTAGTCTGTGCAGCCACTATCAATTGATCATAGGACATCTATACAAGATGGGCACAGATAGCATCTTAAGAATATACGTACTAGACCATGGATGACCAATAATTTTAGCAGAATCCCACGAGGGAATAGCAGGAGGGAATTATGTAGGAAAACCTACCATGCATAAGGTACTACGCACAGGACTATGGTGGCCAACAATCCACAAAGACTCAAAAGAGTATTGTCATCAATGTGATGTCTGTCAAAAGGTAGGAAAACCCAACATAAGGGACGAAATGCCACTACGACCGCAAGTGACACTTCAGGCATTCGACAAATGGGCGATAGACTTTGTGGGACCCATTAACCCACCAGCCAAAAGAACGGGGGCAAGATATATTATCACCGCAACAAAATACCTAACAAGATGGGATGAAGCCGCACCAGTAAAAGATTGCAGCGTAGAGACAGTTGCACACTTTCTATTTGAACAAGTAATTACTAGATTTGGGTGCCCAATAAATTTAATGAGAGACCGACGAATGCACTTCATAAACATCACCATCCGAGCGATGCTCGAAGAGTTTGAAGTCCATCACCAAAAAAGCACACCATATCATCCACAAGCCAATAGCACGGTAGAAGCCTTCAACAAAATTCTAGAGAACGCCTTGACAAAGATATGTAACGTCAACAGGGACGATTGGAACCTCAAGGTACCAACAGTGTTATGGGCTTATAGAACCACATGAAAAAAGTTGACAGGCCACACACCATTCAAATTATTCTATGGTCAAGAAGCAGTAGTGTCGTTAGAATTTTTAATACCCATTCTACGTGTAGCAGCTATCACACACATGATAGAATGAGGCACAGTACAAAAAATACTGAATCAGTTAATGTCGATGGAGGAAGAATGAATCTTGCAGGATTCCACCAAAAAGTACATAAATCAAGAGACAAAGCTTGGCACGACCGCCACATCAAGAGGAAGACATTCAAGGAAGGAAATCTAGTATTTCTCTATGACAGTAAATCATTGCAGCGCCCAGGAAAGCTCAGAATGCATTGGCTAGGACCATACGAGGTAAAATATGTCACAGACAAAGGAGCTAGATAGTTAAGAGATAAAGTAGGCATCGACCACAGAGGAAGGATCAATGGGAGGCAACTGAAGCTGTACAAGGACAACCGACCACCCACCACATAGTAAAAAAAAAAAAAAAGCGCACAGCATGAGGGACAAGCCACATACGAAACACAAAGCCAGCAAGGGAAATGATAATAGTCGTATCGAAAAAGGAAACAAGCGGGAAAAGGAAAGTCGGGAAAAGCAGGTTGACAGGACAGCATGAGGTAGAGTTAAATCAAGGCAAGGACAGATGGGATGTCACATTAAATGCGCCAACTGGAGATGGCAGAGTAGGCGTAATGGAAAGTAAGAAACTGTCGTGGATGCATTGAACCCACAGTTATGGTGCATTAATCGCATGATGGAGGAAGCATCCTCAACAAGCTTCATGATGAGCCCATACAACACACAAACACAGAAGTAGTTAGTCTATTCATGAAAGGAGAACAGAAAAAGAGTAACAGCAGCTAGAACGAATAGAGTGAAACCACAGAGCTCATCGAAGCCATTCAAACTCAGCAAACGTTCGAAAGACACCATTATGGCACCACCAAAGCTCGTATAACCAATCTAGACAACCAGATCAACCAAGGTGATGACTAGGGCATGGGGACCACTAGAAGAAAATGAGCAGCAGCCACTGGAGATCGTCGATATTGACGAAATCCCATCACCAGAGGAAATCCCAATAGAGTCCATACTGATACTAGAAGATATTTTGTAACCACAAATAGAGGTCATGGAACAGGATACACCAGCAGCGGTGCACAAGCCTCTGAACAAAGAAGAAGAAACCCACCAGGAAATACCACCAGAACATACAGAAGCAGCCATGGAAGTGAATGGAACGGCACAACATCTAGGAGCATAGCAGAAACTAAACGAGACAAAAGCACCCGACTTAGGTCACCCAACTGAGGAGACCACTGGAACTACCTGAGCATGGCTAGAGTGGATGACAGGGGAACAACCAGGAGTTTTTGGAACTTCGAGCCACCAAACATAGCAAATGGACCGATTTCAGATATTGATCTCATCTTGAAAGAAACCGGTTGCAGAGATTGTGCTACCTCGCATACCAGAGGGAGTACATGTGGACCCACAGCTATTGGGTCAAATTGAGAAGCTCAAGTATTTCTACCATAACGTAGCAGATGAAACCAAATATCTAGAGATTTCACCACATGTCTTTATGTAGAAAATAGTTGTGAACCAACTCGGAGAAACCATCAGTCAGCCACACCAGTGGGCAACTGGACTGGACAGAACAGGAATTCTAGGATTGTTGAAGATACCACACTTTGGTATAGGCCAATATGCATTGGCATGCATCAAGCAATTGCTATAAGTTACGCATGGAGGGGATGTATGGCTGGACAAACCCATCCCCATAACTGTCGAACTTATCGCTCAGATAACAGGCCTACCCACCCGGGGTATGGATCCCATGTTGATTCTGGATGATAAGTCCAAGGAAAAAACATTAGCAGAAGATATGAAGAATAAATATGGCACTGACAGGGGAACAAGAGGAATTATAATCAAACAGATCAACAATGTCGTGACGCAATTGGGCGCAAAGATCTTAGCCTGCAAACTTCTAAGAAAATGCCACAAAGATGAAGTACCAGCAGGAGTCACTATTGTCGCAGCTCAGTGCACAGAAGGCACCTCCATGAGTTGGGCACCATACCTATCAAACTTGTTCCAGGTAGACTACAAAGACGCACAAGACGTAGGTACGGAATTTCATTACTCATGGTTGATCACTCTCATAGCTTTCATGGGATGGCGAGAACCAAAACACGTTGTCTTTTGTACCACACCACAGCCAGGAGGAGAAAGATATCACATCCTGAGATCTGTGCCACTAGCCAAGCATAAGAGGGAGAATGGAATCGTATTCGAAGCTTACCTATGGGAGATACAGGAAGCCATCAGTCGATCATGGAGAATAACACTAGAGGTTGTCACACGATATGAGGGCATCGCCAATTTCTAGGCTAGGCGACAAGCCATGTGGATACAAACAAGGCAGGATCCGTATAAACAATGGCTATAGATACGCTACTGCGTCACCAAGGGAGATATATACATGATCATCAGTCAATTTCCTAATGAATGGAGGATTCCAACCATACCCAGAGAAGTACTGGGAAAAACAGTAGAAGGAGGGGCTACGTAGGCGGAAACACAGCCTCCACAAATCCCAGTACCTAAGAAATGAAGAATGGTCCAAACCAACTCGACTCAGGCAAAAGATGACTCAAAGTAGCCAGGGAACCATAAGGGGAGGAAAGAAACCACTTAGTTGACCAATGGACAGTGGAAACTGGCTGAGGGAGCACAGGAAACCGCATCGAACCCCATCACACAGGAACCAGGGGGAACTAAGAGACCAGTGGTACAAGAAGTAGGTGTATGCAAGAAAACAAAGGCACAACAACCACCACCGAACTATACAATAATGAAGGATGATGGAGAGATGATTTCTAGAATGGTCCAAGACTTCCTCGTAGAGGATTTCGATCATGTCGCGCACCACAGGGATAAATTGAAGAAGTAAATGACAGAAATGGGACAACTCCTTAAGAAATTCGGGGAAGCCCAGATCACGAGTAGCAGTAGAGGCATAGAGCCATCGACCACACAGACCATAGAAAGGGTGGAGATAGAAGAACGTGACCCAGTTCTTCTGATGCCACACGCACATTCCACGGTCCACATAAAGCCTAGCATGTTGCGAATGGGTGAAATTGTGGGACAGACAACACTGAAGGATTTGGATCATATCCAATTGGTCTTGACACAGATGCCATCAAGAGAATTATACAAACTACAGGTTAGCATCAACCAAGAGATGCAGTCATGAGAACATAAAAACTTAGTCGAGCTACAGCAAGCAACAAAGAAGCGGGAAGCACTGGAAACAGTTTTTGCACAGGCCAAATCTGAAACTCAGGAGGAGAAAGAACAAAAAAACAAGCTAGAATGCAGAGTGGAAGAAATGTTTGGGAAACTTCCAACTACTGCGCAAGGAAATGAACTCCCAGCCGCAGAAAAGATCGACCAGATTGCGTAGGTAATTGATCAGTATCAAAAGGATATCGAGACTCTCTGCGGACAGGTTAGACTGACAACTCCACCAGCGGTGAAGGAACAAAGGAAGCAAGAAGCAACAATGCAATTGCAGGAGCTAGAAAAACAGGTCAGCATGGCAGCCGACTTGCAGGATAAAGAAGTGCAACTTTGGACAAGGATGGAAGAGGATCCATAGGTCCAACACTGGGACAAGGAGGAGGAGAGGATCAATGCAATGATCCAAGAACTCAAGTAGCAACAGAAGACCATACCAGTTCTAGAACGGGTCAAGGGAATGTAAGAGTTGAAGAAGATACAGATAGAACTTATCACTATGAAAACACAGAAACATGAGCGTCAGGCTCAAATAGAACCGTTGCAGGAACGGGTAGTAGAAGTGGTTGCGCAGGCAAAAGAAGCCAAAAAATAGACAGCACAGACTCAGCTAGAATGTGCAGGACTGATAAGTGAGGAAGTGACAACTCAGAAAGTCGACACCATCAAGGAGAAAACCACGCAGACACTTACAAAAGCAGCAGAGTTGCAGGAGAAGTTCCAGACGATCACCAAGGAGATCGAGGAAGCACAGAGCAATTAGGTGACTCGAGATGAGTCACATGTCAATGTTGGGGGCATGTTGGCACCGGGTCGAAGGGGAAAGAAGAACGATCATGGGAAAGAAATCGTGCAGAAAACTGAAGTAACAACTGGCAAAAGAACAACACGCACACATGCAAGAAAGTGTGCACAAAGGAAAGCGACAACTGGAGGAAGAATTGCACGCGCATGGGAGAAAGACCTAACGTAAGAAGGGTTAGGGTTTTGGTAATATTTTGTAAAATGCTGAAGAGACCGAAAAGTATAAATATGGATATGAAAGTATCATATGTGGTTGTTGGTTGATGGTTTTTTGTTATTATTGTTGTTGTTGAGGGTTAGGATTTGGAGTGAGGTTTTGGAGACTGTAACCACGCAGGAGTGTTGGCGATATGTAATGTTTTTAGCTGTATGAACTAATTTTGTAAGCTGTTAAGAAAAGAAGATATGAGGGAAGGTAGATCTAAGGATTAGACCGCAGGCTGTAGAGCTTGCTACGATCTAGTTCACCTCACATAGATCTTACACAGTTTTGTGGAGAATTGTAAGCGCGTGGCGCCAGGAATGCATAACTGCTATAATAAAAGAGCCAAGAGCCAAATCTTTGTGGACGTATCCCAGGAGGATGTGAACCATGGTAATACTTGCGTAATGTGTTGAATGTATACATGTCTCTACTTTCTTTCAACACTTAATGGTTAAGCTTGATGAATGAGTTAATACATTGTTATGAATCTGTTTATACTTTGCTGGAATTAAACTGTGGGATATACGTATGTGACTTCAAGGAATAAGTAGTTTACCTTACAACTCACGGTACCTGGCTTTAATCAAGAAACCCCTATCCCCTACTATGTCCTAGGTTGTAAACACCTAAGTCTTACAGTCACCCATTTAAAGCTATCTCGGGTGAGACTGCGCAGTACCTTCTGGGTGTTGTGTTGCCTTCTAGTTTACTAGGAGGGCCATTAGTCTTAGATTCTTTGTTGGAACCCCGAATGACATGAACCCTGGGTCAATAACTTAGACAACCCGAGAAGGGAGATAGTAACCAACATGCATACATGACATTGGCCCTCTTACTTTCATAATTTTTCAAATCATTGTTGAGGAGCTCTACTTAAAAAACCAATTTGTAGAGCATGTACATTCCCTGCACCACTAGTTCTCGCATACATATTCTTGTTGCATGCTATACATCCCACATACATATGCTTGCTTCACAATACATAGCCCGCGTATACCTCCAAAAGTTGCAAAAAATAAAAAGTTGTAAGGAATTCGATGGAATTCACGAGCTATTAGAGGTTTCCCAACCAATTCACCTGCTATAGCTCGTCCCCCGACCGAATAACCATCCCTTTGTCATATAAAAGGAGGTGTTGCGGTCTCATTTCACAACCAATCATAAGAACAATGAAACTCTACCCAATTTCACTTCCCTTCCTTACCCAAGCATTTGCTACCTTTTGTGAGTTACTTCCTCAACATTCCCTCGTCATCCCCTTTTCTTATATTCAATCCATTCCCTTTCATTGAGGTGATTAGTAGATTGTGAGAAGAGGCTTATTGAATTCGCACTTGGATCATTGTAAAGAGGATCCCGGACCAGTTTCACGGAACGGTGGCCGAAAAGAATTGTAATTTTTTAGTCTTTGTTTGATGAATAAAAGAATCTCTTTTCCCTATCCCAAATGATGATGTTTTGTGTCTTTTCTTTGATTTATACATAGAATTTGATATCTAACCCTAATTCATGAATATAAATAATATGTTTGTAGCCCTATTTTCCTAGTCTTGGATGCAAATTAGCTTTGGGAGGAGACTTGCAGTCTTTGGAGCTACAGATCTTGAGGAGATCATCACCATATATTGGATAAAAGGTACAATTACCGACCTTCTCTTCTACTGCTTTCTGTTCATTTATTTTGGTATGTTTGGGGTAGTGTAGAAACTAGATTAACTTTTAGATGGTCATTTTCTCTGTCTATATCCTAAACCTTGGTATATTTGTAGGGGGGGTTTCTTGCTAGCAATTGTTCAAACACTGGTCCTTCTTTCATTAACTGATTATACCTTGGAATCCAGATGAGGCTTATTATTTCAACAAAGAGAATTTGGGTCATTTGACATAATTAACCTGTTAGAATATGATGGATTGTGCTCATTTTACCATAGATAATATCACTATTGTCACCCAACCATAGGCTGAAGCCACCCTGCGAGCACCTTAACCTTGACAGAGAATCATTCTGGAAGTAAACCCTAGGCTAGATATCCAAACAAAGGGTAGTGCACCTTTATCCAAGGATAGCGCACCAAACAAGATTTGATTAGACAGTCCAAACCATAACCAAGAGATAGTCCAAGACAAAACGTAATCTACTAGCTACAGCAGCTGCAACGACAGCTCTTCTCCAAACTTGTGCACAAACTGGCCAACTACAGTGCACACAAGTGAGCTCTGTAGTTCTGAGAATGCCTGCCAGAATGAAGACCGGCCTCCTGTATTTATACTGATTCTGGCTAACTGCCTGGGCCGACTTCTCATTCTGGGTGCCTATTTACGTAGCATATAATATTTCTCTTGTAGGCTAATAACCTAATACCAATTATCCTCTTGAGACGACTTGTCTTCTAGGGTTATTAGCCAACTCATTAGGGTTTCTTCTTTCTTCCTGAAATATTCTATTCTCGTCAGGTTTACACATGGAGGTAAATACCTCCTGCAGCTACCATAATATCAACACTCCCTCCTAGCTAGGGAGGTATTGAAGGTAATGGTATTGAGCACAAACATACCATTCACTCGGTAGCATCAACATAGTCTTATAAACTATCTCATGATTAGATCATGAGCACCATCATCACTATCAGTGTCATAAATTGCATCATCTCTCGAAACCATACTCCATCTAAGTAATCAGACATGATGTTGGATAAGTCACTCACTCCATAGATTGACACAAGAACCATTCTTCTAATTCAGACATGTGTCCTAGAAGAGTAAATGTCCTGGACCATTTTCTGTTTGGGAAATCTCTATCCATTGATCATCCATCTAGCTATTATTTCCAACACTGTTGATAGTCTTCAAGGAAATAGAACAACATCATTCAATAGAACACAACTATGTCTATCCATAGTAGTACTGCAATCTAGTGGTACACTACCACACCAAGTAGCACACATATACTTGATCAGTGACGTATTGTCACAATCAATGGAACGCAATCCACCACAATAGAATACATCTACCATCATACAATCTCCATAACAATCATCTGATATCAACCTGCACAGAAAACATTGTTGTGATATAAACTGAATCATATAGGCCATTCTTCCACTCACATCTGTGAGATCTAGAAGAGCATCTGCCCTCAAAAGTTCAAACATCAATGATGAGCTATCTGGAATATTCTTCTCAAGAAAGGAAGAATAATTGTCCTGGTTTTTTATCCTGGACCATTCCCCACCCTGGGCCATTCCTCCGGCACTAAACAAAGTGCAACCTAGAGAGAATGAGTCTGCCCTAGGGAATGTCTATCCCTCATTCTTGAACCTGGACCATTCCCCACCCTGGTCCATTCCCCCAGCACTAAACAAAGTGAAACCTGGAGAGAATGAATCTTCCCTAAGGAATGACTATCCGGACCATTTCCTAAGGAAATGACTGTCCTACACCGACCTCCAAAACGGACCATTCTTCGAAACTGCTCACAACTGTGAGCTTCGAAAGAATGATTGTTCGGCGAGGCGGGCCAATATTTTTGAGTAACCCTCAAGAAGAGAGACTGCTCTAGACCATTCCCCATGTTAACCACAATGGGAAATCGTTGTCTATGGTACATCAACAATCCATTGAACCATTTTCATTACGAAAATGATCGTTCGATCTGGACCATTTTCTAAACTGGAAAATGCATGTCCATCAAAAATCTCAAAGCACTTTTCGAACTAGAAAGGAACTACTCATCCTGGACCATTTTTCGAACTGAAAAATGATTTTCCATAAATCAATAACACATCAGTGCTCCCTCCCAACCTGGGAGTCATCTCTTCCTTTTTCAATAAGGAATTCGTCTCCACAAGCTCTAGCTTGAGTACGCAAACTCTTTCACCTTGGACAGAGGCTTTACCAAAATGTCTTCCTATCTTTTCATCTGTGGAGATATATATATTGGAGAACCACTTCTCTTTTCTGGACTTCATCATGGAAAATGTAATGCTTGATCTCAAATGTACTTCAATATTTATGGAACATTGGTTTTCTCTGAAGGCCTCATATAGCTCTAATCAATATAGTATATCATTATTGGATTCCTCTTGGTTTCCTTCTAGATCATAACATCATGGCAAGGGTCATACTGGAACATATCCAAGTGGTACTTCTGTTTCCATCATGAGATTTTGTCATGGATTAGAAATCCATCATTCTGAGCTTCTAAGTAACCATTCTGATACAATATCTCTAATATAGAAAGTCTTCACCACACTTTTGTTGTGCACTGGAGGTTCTTCACCAAGTTTTCTTCTTCCATCAGCATACAAGGGTCTCTTTCTGGTATACCTCAAAGTCTTGAGGTTTCTCTACATGTAAACTCCAACCCATGGATATTGCGAACGATATACTAGCTCATGTAGAGGTATGTCTATTTTACTTGGCGCAAACAATCATCTTAGTCTTCTCCCTCTATCTGGGAGAACTTCTAGTTCTGGATCTCACAATGCTTGCATTCATAAGTCTTCCATACACTGTTCTTCATCACACTTTTCGTTTCCTCTACTTGATTGATTTTTGGTGAGTTCATATCAGGCTGGTAGTCTTGTGATTCTCGATACAATGACTGGTTGTTCTGTCTTTTCTTTCTTTCTTGGAATCTTCATGTTCTTCCTCATGTTTCTCTTTAGCTTCTTGGGTCCATGGAGTTTCTTATAGATTCCATGCCCTAAAGATTTCACTTCTTTCTTTCATCATAGAATCACGGATGTGGATGGACAACCAGGGATACTTTTAGGCTTCTTTTCGAAGAAGTCTTCTTCTAAAGTCAAACTGAACACATACTTCTTTTCGTGATTGCTACGATGGATATATACTTCATCATCTTCAATGGATCATAGGATTAGCTCCCTCCTAATACTTGCTTCATGTATGAGTGCATGTTTTTCTTTTGGAAGTATATAATCGGCTCCCTCCATCTAACATAATCCATGCTTCCTTCTACATCCTTATTGCCTTCTGCAAAGTGTCATAAGTCTTACTCTAATTTCCTCTTGATTGTTGATTTCTACTTATCTTGCAGTTGTTACTTTTGTAATAACATCCACATGAATTGTTACCAAGGTTTGTTGATGTACTTTGTCCTTTCATGTGTATTGTCTTGTCTTGTAGTCATAGTGATATCAATCTTGTTGTTCTTCTCTTGGAATATATTATCTTCTAGAAAATAGATATGCAAGATATGTACAGAAAACATGGTATATACAAGAACTATGAAGATTATTGTTACCTTGTCTCAAAAGAAGAAGTCTTTTTCATCCTGCTTAGTCTTATTTGTAGGTTCCTTTTCTTCGGCAACTGATGCTTTGTGTGTCTCCTTCCTTTTATTTAGCTCGGGACAATGATTCGTGTAGTGACCATACTTTCAATAGTTGAAGCATTGTATTTCTGACATATCTTTCTCTTGATTTGGCTTCTTCCTTGAAACAAAATTCCTTGTGTTCCTGAAATTCTTGAATCTTGTTGTGAAGGTTTGATCATCGTACTTCTTTTGGGGTTTCTCTTTTTCACTAATCCTTGATTCTTCTTGAGCACAACAAGTCCAAAGTTCTTCAAATGTAGGATACTCCTTCCTTGTGTTCATGCTTGCGGCAAATGCATACCATGTCTTGGGAAGACCATTGAGTACTATGTTTACCAATTCCTTCTCTAAAATGATCTCTTCAATGGATTGTAGTTGATCTCTTAACTGAGAGATTCTTACAAAGTATGATGTTATGTTGTCATCATCATTCATCTTCATGTCACAGAGCTCATTCTTCAGACTCATTACTTGTCTAATGTTTCTAACTGAGAAGAGGTTTGTTAGGGCATCGTACATCTTCTTCGATGAGTCAAGATGGGAGATGTAGGGTATCAAGTGGTCTTTTATAGAGTCCACTATAATACTCATGGAATGTATGTCACCGTCTTTGAACTTCTCCATGACTGCAACGTTATGCGATTCCTTCTCTTTTCCTTCTTCAAACTCTGGTTCCACGATCTTTCCTTTCACGATATCTAGCACTTTATTCTTGGCAAGGATGAGGTCAATCCTTGTCTTCCACGCTCTGAAGTTAGAAGCTCCATCTAACTTGTTTTCTTACTTCATAGAGTAAGTCATCGCTGCTTTGACTTGGTCAACCCTAGATTTGACCAAAAACTCAAACTTGACGTCTTGGCTTGTTGAGAGTACCAAGAGGTGTGCTAGGCTAGGGCACACTGGTCTATCTGGAAATTAGGTCAATCCATTCACTCAAGGTTCCTCAATGAGAGGGTTGGGTTTTATGCAACTGCACCTGCTAGTAACCCTAGCGGCAATGCTTTAGTAACTTCTCCTGCTAGAAACCCTAGCGGTAGTTCTTCAACGAGCTTAATATCCTTATGGCTATGTGCCCTTCCAGTGGTTAGATTGAATGAAGGAGGAGTGGGCCCATAACCTATTAGAATATGATGGATTGTGCTCATTTTACCATAGACAATATCACTATTGTCACCTAACCATAGGCCGAAGCCACCCTTCGAGCACCTTAGCCTTGACAAAGAATCATTCTAGAAGCAAACCCTAGGCTAGATAGCCAAACAAAGGGTAGTGCACCTTTATCCAAGGATAGCGCACCAAACAAGAGATGATAAGATAGTCCAAACCATAACCAAGAGATAGTCCAAGCCAAAACGTAATTTGCTAGCTGCAACAGCTGTAATGGAAGCTCTCCTCCAAACTTGCGCACAAACTGGCTAACTACAATGCGCACAAGTGAGCTCTGCAGTTCTAAGAATGCCTGCTAGAATGAAGACTAGCCTCCTGTATTTATATTGATTTTGGCTAACTACCTGGGCCGACTTCTCATTCTGGGTGCCTATTTGCTTAGTATATAATATTTCTTCTGGCCGACTTCTTCTCTTGTAGGCGGCTAATAACCTAATACCAATTATCCTCTTGAGTTGACTTGTCTTCTAGGGTTATTAGCCAACTCATTAGGGTTTCTTCTTGCTTCCCGAAATATTCTATTCTCTTCAGGTTTACACATGGAGGTAAATACCTCCCGCAGCTACCATAATATCAACAGAACCCTCTCTACAGTTTCCTCACTCTTTCCTCTAGTGATATCATGTCTAATAATTCAAGGCTTCACCCCCACAGTGAGTCGTTGGAAATCTAAACAATAATACATTTACATTGTACACATGCCATAGCATGGTAATCATAATTAATGATTAATTACAAGCTGGGGGGAACAGGGGTGTTACAATAGATCTCAAGCCCACCTTTGTTTATTGGTTGGATTTCCCTTACTACTTTATTATTCCTTGTTCTTTTTATTTTCCATTTTTTGTTGTTTGTTATTGTTGTTCTATAAAGTAAATTGACAATTTTGGTAAGGTTAACCTTAAGGTTAAACATTAGCATTAGTTTCATTTTTAAATATCATTTATAGTTTGTTCCTTTCTTATCAAATAATTTATAGCCCACTAACAAAGGAACTAGTTGAAGCTCTCTTGCACATGGAAACTATGTGGCCCACAAAAAGCTTCAACCCTATTCCTCTAGGTTGTATAATATATTCTTATTCATTTTTATATCTTTAAACTTTGTACGTGTTGTGATAACCGAGTCAAATGTTTAAACTTTGTAAGTGTTGTGATACACGAGTCAAAGGTTAAAGGTGAGTAAGCCTATGATTGGGTGATATTTGGGTTTCCATGCCATGATACCTACTATGGTTAATTCCAAGTTTAGTGTGGAGGGTGAACTGGTACTAATATTAATTTTAGATTTTTGTGCTAATTTTCCATTTTTAGGTTGTTTCCCCTAAAGGGACCCACACATAAAACCCAAAAAACATTGCATAAAAACACATTAGAAAAAAAAATCAAAAGCAAGGATTCATCCTACCACAGAAAATTCTTATCTTTTAGTAGAAACACATACACACACAGTTTCATTTCCCATTGACCAAGAGACATACTTCTGAAAGAAATATGTGATCTCACCACGCCGATGGTTTGGTATTTATTTCAGTTTTACATTGTCAATTTATAGAATTCTAAGAGTCAAAGCTAGGGAATCCCCCACAAGAGCCCCTCGTAGGCTGGATCTCCTTTTTATTAATTAAATGAGCATTTTTCGAGTTGGTCTTATTTGATAATTTGATGGTTTCAAACATTAAATATCTTAGCTTGGACATGAATAATACTCTTCTTGGGTACGCCCAACTAAACTCCCTTGAGGGAGTTTTGGATCTCTTCATTTACACAGGTATCATTATTCCATCAAAGTGGTGTTAAAAGCTTGAAAGTGCTAGTGATGAGAAGGGGCCAACTCTTCCCTCTCTAAACTACATGGGGCACTCATTGTTTTGACCAAGTTAAGTACACAAACTCACCTTATTTATACCAAGTGATGATCTCATACTATGAGATAAAAGGTGTGAGCCTAAATGGGAGGACCTTCAAAATGGTACGGTATCCTTGATTGCATGATTATCTAAGATAAAATTTTATAAAATTTACATGGTTAATATGTCATCCTTCTATTACTCCACCCAATGCTTACCAAATTGATTTAAACAACCAAAGAAAGGATTTTTTTGGACTTGTTTAGAAAATTGATTTCCAACCGTCAATTTTCTCTGAAAACTATGCCAAAATCCTTAGGAAATTATAATTATAATTTTTTGAAGTATTTTCCATCCCTCTTACTCAATTTATTATGGTTATAGAAACCTATTAGCAAGATAATTTTAACTTCTAGATTTAAGAAATATAACCCAACTTAACTCTTTCATTGTCCGGTCCACTTCCCAACTTGTGTTAGACTGACTTCCAAGCTTATTTTGGTGTAGATGAATTATTGTTCGCATCTATTATTTATTGTCTAAAATTTCCAATTATATTGAAATATATGGTTGTAGGTATTAGCTGCTAAATTAACTCAATTTTAATGCACATTTGCATAAACAAATCACTAGTTAAGTCATCCTAGACTTTGGTGGACCTCGAAAGTCATTTTGGTTCAATGTTTCAAGCTTATAAGGAAGCAAACATATTTGTATTCATTCTTATTAGTTTGTTGGCCTAAGAATTCAATGATCTTATTTTCACATTCATTACACACAATCACCATTTCCTAACCTTTTTGTTCATCCGGGGAGTTGAGGGAGGAAAATACCCAAGCTAAAAGTTCTTAAGAGGTTTTGCACACGAGTCCCTCACCTCTCCTTATTCCCCTTTTCACCACCTTGGACATAGGACCATCAAATAACCGACTAGTAGTCTTTTCCTTAGGTAGAACTACCAAAGAGATCATAATTGAATCAACCATGGTTCTATATGATGGAATATAAATCAAAACCACTCAATAAGTCATGGTAAAAATGGCCATGTATGACCAATGACTTCCCCTCTAAAGTAGCTTTAGCATTTTGTTCACATTCTTGAAAAATATAACTTCTTCTTGAAACCTTTCTTAGGGTTGTTCTACAATATTGGTTTGTTCTTCTTGGCGATGCCTTAGTTGAACCATTGTAATTTATATTTAATTAATGTTTTAAAAACTAAACTATAAATCATATTCATGACATGCCATAGCTATTGAATTGATGGAGACAAAATTAATGTTGTTTAAAAAAATATTCATGACATGCCATAGTTATTGCAATGATGGAGACAAAATTAATTTTAACCTCAAGTTAAATTATCTCCTGCAAATTTTAGTTAAATTATCTCATGCAAATTTTAGCCTCAAGTTAAATCACACTGAAATGGGAACTAAACGTAAACTATCTTCCAAAGTAATATTTAGAGAAGTAAGGTCTCCATCTCACCAAGTTTTTTTTCCTAACATGCATAGTTAGAAGAGAATAGAAGAGAATAGTTGTTTTTATAGAAGAACGAAAGAATGTCTTTTATAAAAGGGCATTGTTAATCAATCTTTCCTTCAAAACAAACACCATGTCCAATATTTTAATGTGTTTTTGGAAAATAAATTACTGGCACAGTGGCATTTTTGGCAATTATATTCCTTTTAGACTTAATATTTTTGAGTATATTATTGAATGACTTTGCAAATCAATTTTTAAGTTAGTTCTTTAGTAACTAGAAAAAATTAGTAACACACTTTTTTTAATAAATTGAAATATTTGTGTTTATAAATAAAAGAAATTCTTTTAAGAACTAACATAGATTCATCTCAACCCTGAATCTTACCTCTTGTACATATCATATTACCCTTAATGCATTAATTTTATCCTTCTCCACACATAATAAATTAACATTAACACTCAACAATCAGTGAAATAGTGAAATAGAAAACATACAAAATAATAAATAACTTTTAATTTTAACTAATCAAAAACTCAAATAATAGAGTTAAAGTTTTACAAAGAAAGAATGAACATGGAATTTCCCTACACTTCCCATCATTGTCACATAGACCAACTCTCCCTCTATATTTTTATCTCCCCCTTCAACAAGTCACGTTAATAAGAAATTTATGTACTACCCTAAAATAAGTCAATGTAAATTAATGATTTCTTGTTCTTCCCTCAAATAAGTCAATGTAAATTAATGATTTCTTGTTCTTCTAGTCAAGGAGAATGGAGTAGGTCTACATGTATTTCTCATAAATCTCCCCTAGTGCGCTTGGCAAACCCTCATTGATTTCTTTATATATATGGAATAGTTAAATAAATTGCAAAATCATGTTAATAGTTGAAAAACATTTCCAACATTAATGGTGTACCATTTTTAACACACGATCTCTAATGTGGGTAGATTTTAATAGCTCCATTGAACCACAACCTCTTCTATATGTCCACAACTTTTAGTAAACTCATTGTAAATTGGAGAAAAATTGGGGAAACTATTTTCCAGATTAAGAAGACTACAAATTTTTCTTTTTTTTTTCAAATCATCTAATTTTAGCAAGGGTTTTTAGTTAATTACTAAGAATGCCTTCAAATAGTGACGGTTCTATAAATACCGTTGTCAATTTTTCGAAATGAATTATTAAATCTATTGTGATATGTCTAGTCATAGTCATTATTAGTTCGATCTAGCTCAAGTGATTGTGAGATGAAGTATTATAGTCCTCACTTTGGATCAATTCTATTGTTTTGTCTCATCTTGGTTCTTATCTTGGTTGGCCCATGTCATTTTGTTTTGTCTCTTTTCTTCTCGTTTTTCTCTTCTTGCTCTTCTCTTTTCATCTCCCTTCATTGTTGAAGGGCCTTTGATTTAGACAAAACGTTTTGTGATGGGGAATATAGGAATCCAAAATGTCAAAAAAATTACCAACATTTATTAGAAGTTACTTTATAGTAATAGAGGTGTTGAGTTCATTGTGTTGTTGTTTTCTAGTTACTTTTTTTCAAATGCATGTAACTTAACCTACAAAATAATTTTATTGTAAAGTGCATCTCTCTTAAGTAATAAAAGTGAATCACTATTAAAGTAACTTTATTGTTCCTTTTTTTTCTTAATTATTTTTTGCATACAACTTAAGTTATAAAAAGAAATTTATTGTAAAAGCCACTCTCTCTTATTTTATAAAAGTGAGTCATTTAGCTTATAGAAGTAATGTATTTTTAAAGGTGAGCTTATAGGGTAATTAGAGGAGAGAGAAAAATTATCTTTACAACCCAACAACATTTTCATGCACCCATTTCCCGGTGGGCCAACCTCTACCTACCATGTGGCACATTGGATACCATTTTGACATTTTATGCCTTTTTTCAAATGGACATAACTTTATCATCCAAAGTCTATTTTCAATGTCATTTTTCTAAACTACCAATTTTTCTTATTTATTTCCATATAAACCATCAATTTCTACATTTAGAGCCATCTTACTTTCATATTGTAATATGGTCAATCCAAGTGAGATTCTACTTACCAGTACAAACTACTTATTATGGAAATCTCATAAGGGGATTTACTACAAAGTATGAGACTTTAATAGGTTACCATGAGAACATAAATATCCCCTAGTCAACCATGAAAGAGATCCAAGTGAGAACATAAAAATGATGAAGCATGTGGATTGATAGGCATGTCAATTTCTAGATATTTATAGTTTCACCTTTGAGGAATTGAAACCCCAAATGCAACTTAGTAAAAGTTGGAAATTACGTTTGGTAAATACAATGAAATTTGAGCCCTCCAACTCATAAATCAATTGATTATTTGATTCCTAGTGATTTCTCTTGCATTGAGGTTTTCTACTTAAGTTTAAGACACTTAGACTTGTACTTGTAAAATGTAAGATAAAAAAGGAAGATGATCAACTCGTATATGTTATTCTTGCTACATTGGAAATTCCTAATTCTTTGTGTATCTATTTTTCACTCCATCAAAGAAGAACTTATTAGGCAAGGGGATACTTACAAAATGCCCTCTTTTGAAGCCTTTTGTAATTCTCTCATTAGAGAGAAAGATGAGCTTTTGCATCTTGGAATTGTAAGTACATCTAACAAAGCAATAATGGCACAATAGAAGCAAGGTCCCAAGAATATAAAAAGCAACGTAATCACAACAACAAATAATACAAGGGTCGCAAACCCTTTTAGCCAAATCCTACTCCTAATGGTGATAAAGGAACTAAATTAAAGGTTAGGAAGACTAAGAGACATTACAATTTTTGTGGGTGAAATGGTAATATGGAATCTAAATATTTCAAAAAAATAGAATCCTTAGAAGCAATAATGAAGAAGAGCAACATCAATCTTGATCCTTATTCTAACTCTTCTTCTCATGGACATGTTCTTTCTACCTCTATTTTTTCTTTCAATGTAACATCTACTTCTTCTTCTAATCAGTGGATTAATGATTATGTAGCATATTATCATATGTGTAAGGATAAAGCTATATTTTATAATATTAATTAATGTAACACCAAAAAAATATTTATTGGTGATGATAGATCTCTAACTGTTGTAGGGTCTACATCAGTTCAACTGTATGATGGCCACTTTAATAATATATTATGTGTTCCAAGTCTTTCTTGAAAACTTCTATCAATGTATTAAGCCATTCACTCAAGTGACACAAAACTATATAATTTTCACCTCACTAAGTTGTAATCAAGGATTTAAAGGATCCCAAGGATATATTAGCAGCTCGAATTGTTAACAATATTACTAGGTTGTATAGATTTGACAAATTTGGGTCATCGTTTCCCTTACTTTTTATTGCTCATAGCAATGATATGAGCAAACTTTAGCATAAGCAATTAGGTCTTTTAAAATATTGTTAATTACAACAACTATGTAAACATCATATCGGCATTGGTCTTCCTCTCATTTCTTGTAGATATTGTGTTTGTTATCATTGCGTTCTCGAGAAATCTCATTAGGATAGTCTTAACAAATGTTCCTCTTAGCATGCATCAACCCTCTTCCAGCTTGTTCATAGTGATTTGTTGTCCATTGTCTTATATTTCGTTCTTTAGGTTCAAGTATTTTTTAACCTTCATTGATGACTTCTTGATACGCACTTGGGTTTATTTTTTAAAACTTAAAACTGGAGTTTTTGACATGTTTATAGCCTACAAGGCCCTTGTAGAAAAACAATATGGACATCAACTTCAAAAGTTAAGAACAAATAATGGTGGTGAATATGTTAACAACAAATTAACAACTTACTACACTACACATATGATTTATATGTAACTTATTATTCCATACATACCCATGGGGTCTTCACTCCATGAACCTGTGACATAGCACGTGCGGTTCATGTGATATTAAAGAATACCCCTAATTTCACTAGATATTAACAAATACCTCCCAAAATTATTTTGTTGGACCCCCTCCCAATACATCTTTTCAATAATAATAAAACCCTATTTTTACTAGGTACTCCTTTTTATACCCTCCAGTACCAATAAACCTCCTTGTACCTTGCATCCCTCCCCGATGCCTACAATATATTGAATTTATTTTTCACAAATTTAAAACCCTATTTATGAACGTCATAAGATATTGGTCAACACGTTGAAGCCCCCATATACATACCACAACAAAATGGTGTTTCTAAGAGAAACAGTTGCACATAATATAAAATAAATGAAAACTTGTATGATCCAATCTAAGAGATTAAGTCCTCATTTTTTGGCATAAGCTATTAATTAGGATAATTACATAATTAATTACACTCCCACAATGGATTTAAAAGAGATACCACTAGAAGAAGCATGGAGTAACATTAAACCATATAGAATCCACTTTTGTGTTTTTGGTAGTGAATCATGGACTCATGTTCCCAATCAAAAAAGGAACATATTATTACAACTAACTAACTAACTAAAGAATTTTTGTTTCCAATAAAATGCATTTATCAAATAAAATTATTACTTTTAATTATGTTAGAAGTACAATGTTAACTAAAATGTCATCTATAAAAGATGTTTTTGAGACATTATCAAAATACATACCCCCATAAAAATAAAATAAATAAAAATAAATAAACAAAATTTAAAAATTGGTTTCTCTATCAGTAGAGGGCTTTTCATTGTGCTTTGGCTTGCTAGAAAATGACTATCCATCCCTCTTCCCCTCACTATACCAGTGATTGTTTACCTTTCGGATGATCAAAGAGTCATCAAAACCTTATGAGGATACCCCCATTGAGTTGTAAGTCATCCAAAAAGGATGTCCCCCCTTTTTTCTCCCACACCACTATTTTCCCTTTAATTTTTCTCTAGAGACAGAGCCAATGATGCCTTATGAGGATACCACATCGACCTTTACCTTGTTGGAAAGAAACCATCCTCCCTCTACCCTATGCCCCATCATCCACCCTTTGCCTTTTTGGTCTAGAGGATGGAGTCATTGGTGAGGGGACCCTCACCAAATTCTACTCCATTTCCTATCGTATCTCCCTTTTCATGCCCATGCTTCCCCATTTCAAAGATATGCATGTCAAAGAATAATGAAATAAGCAAAACAAGTATGCCACTAGAACTAGATCTTTCAATATCATAAGAGAATGAATAGATTGATGATCGTTGAGTGGACAAGGTAAAATTCAAGTTTCAAAAGACATTGATGAAATTAATATTGATTAGGAGGATGAGAAAAATGAAAGATCCTTTAATCTTGATAAACACCTAACTCTTAACCCTAAGCCCTGAATTTATAACCATTAACCTTTTAACTGTCAACCTTATTCATTGAGCCTCACCCCATCCCCTATCCCTTAATACATGTTGGACTTGGTTTCTTTCCTAACCCCTTGCCTAACTCGGTAAAGGGATAATTTAAATTGTATGGTGCAAGATCTCGCTGAAGATCCACTGGTAAAATCTATTGCTTTCCCAACACCTAGAGCAATCTATCCCTATCCCTTAATACAAAATGCCCATTAAAAAATAACTTTAAACTTATAACCCTTAATCTTTATTCTTTAATCCATAACTTAAACCCTGATCTTTATTTATTAATTGATAACCCTAAACTTTTTTTTAAAAATCAATATAACATTATCTTAATTCCTAAATCCTTAATTTTGAATTTTTAATAAAAATTTAACAATTTAATAAAAAATAGTTCTATTTTAATTTTAAATAAACTAAATAATTATATAATTATATATTATTATTAATTATTAAACCCCATTATATATAATGAAAAAAATTGTCCACAATTAAAGAAATTGAACACGTACACTTGAACACTTAAAGTTATTTATTTGTTTAAAGAATATCCCCTCAAAATGTGAATTATCAAATAAATGATGTGATACATTTGCATTTTTTTCAACATTTATATGTCAAAAATAGACATTTAATCTGTAAAAAAATAGACATTTAATCTATAAATAAAAAACATTATTTTGAATGACGTTTCCTTTAGACTCCACTTCATTATGGGTCACAAAGAACTCCACTTATTTTTCATTCAACTTTCTACCCTTAAATGAAAAAGAGATTCGTATATTTATAGATATGAGAGTGATTGAATTTGATCAAATATTTCATGCACACTTCATTAAATTTTATAAATACTAAATAATCGATTATCAAATTTAATTTATTCATTGATCATCTTTAACTAAACCAATTTTTGCAGTCCCACATCAATAAACTTAAGCTTTTCATCTCTATGTTTTGTTAGCTTTTATGTCGAAATTGTTAAATGTCAAAATAATTTTGCTTCAAAATTTTCATCATGTTGTTTGTGGAGTGTAGAGCAGTTGGTGATGAAGTGTTTTATTAAGGTACTTTATTATGTGAAGTCATTGGTTCAAAACCTTGGCTTACCTTGTGTGTCGTGTATGAGGCATCGTGGGCACACTTGAATGTTATAGCGTTGTATGGGGCATCGTGGGCACACTTGAATGTTATAGTGGTAGCAGTCAGATACCATTACTTTTGTAAAATAGTAATTTGAATTAAATGATTTTCCATTACCTTTTCCAAGTGGTCTCATTCAACTATCATCGATCTTTTTTTAGAGGATTATCTAAACAATGTGTACACTAACATAGATCTATTTTAATTCTATATCTATTAAGTACCAAGAAAGATAAAAAACAAATTGAAATACAAATTTCTTTTCAGATAAATTTACACTAATATTCTTTTACCAAATATTTTATTTTACATTATAAATTTTACTTTATTTTTTATTTATAAACAAAAACATTAGAATTTCCCTTATATATTAAATTATAAAAATACAACCCACTCTTCTCAATACAATCATTATTTTATTCTATTATATATATATATATATATATATATATATATATATATATATATATATATATATATATATATATATATATATATAATATTCTTACAACTTCCTCTCTTCCTCAACATCTCTCTTTGTACCATATTGATACAATTACCCATATATACAATTAAAAAATGTCAAAGTAAAACCCACTGTACATGGAGGGTGAAGAGCGAAATCCATGTGAAAGAATGTTAATGTCACCTTCTCATACTCCCATTACTTTGGGTGGACATGTTGGCACAATCAATACAAGGAGGTGTCAAATTAATGAGTCGTAATCTTTCTTGATTGGATCCAATCAATGTCCATGCCATCTAAAATGGAGACAACGTCCAAACTTAAAATTCCAAGTTCGAGTTAATGTTCCAAAATTTATGGATAGATATGATTTAAATTTGTAGGATGATTTCATGGTTTTAAAAAAAATATTATTATTATTATTATTATTAAAAAAAAACATTAAAGATATTATTATTTAAATTAATATTACCAAGAAAACATTAAAGATGTGTGTTCCTTAATCAACATTTAAGGATTAATATAATTTACAAGATTATAAGATATCAATTACATATTAATCAATATCGTTATAAGATTTTAATATTTATGGATAGATATGATTTAAATAAGATTATAAGATATCAATTACATATTAATCAATATCGTTATAAGATTTTAATATTTATGGATAGATATGATTTAAATTTGTAGGATGATTTCATGGTTTTAAAAAAAATATTATTATTATTATTATTTTTCAATTGTGGATATTAGTTTGTAGTGAGTTAAAAAGTAGATAAACTTAATTTTTTGTGAGTTTTATTTTCAGGGTTAAGTGATGTTCTACTTTGATTAACTTGCAATTGTTTTGCAAAGTGTGGAGATTTAGTCTCCATCAATTACCAATTCTAATGGATTTCCATGGATGTCGTGGTAGTCCTCCTCAACTAGGTGCCCCTTGTGTGAGCTTACCAAAACGATCAATAACAAGTGTCATTTTGTTCATTTCACTCCATATTCATACAAAAAAAAGCATCTACCAAACTCATCAAGAACATCTACCATTTATTGCCCATTTCACTCCATAGCACTTCTACAAAGGAGTCACAATGCACAAACCAAAATAGTGAGTAAAAAACATTAGAACCCCAATATTTCTTCCTATCAAAACTTGAGCAAAGCTAAGGATCTATATATAAATATAAAATGGGTTAAATTTTCATATCAAAATTTTCATTTATTTTCTTCTTATCTAATTAACTCAATCAAATATATTTTACATAAAGTGAGTTAAGGGTGAGCAAAGCTAAGGATCTATATATAAATATAAAATGGGTTAAATTTTCATATCAAAAATTTCATTTATTTTCTTCTTATCTAATTAACTCAATCAAATATATTTTACATAAAGTGAGTTAAGGGTCGGGTTAAATTTTCATATCAAAAATTCCATTTATTTTCATCTTATCTAATTAAACCAATCAAATATACTTTACATAAAGTGAGTTAGTCTATATGTAAAGTGGGTTAAATTTTCATGTCAAAAATTCCATTTATTTTCATCCTATCTAGTTAAATCAATCAAATATACTTTACATAAAGTGAGTTAAATTTTCATACCAAAAACTCTTATCATATATTATTCAATAAAAAAAATTGATTAACTAAAAAAAAATATAATAACTTTTACATCAATTTAAAATAAAATAAAAAATTAATACACAAAACTATGTGTCAAGATCCTACCTAATTGAATAAGCCAGATCGTACAATACTGTTCCACGAGGAATTAATTCCCTAAAATTAAGGGATTTTCATATAGGAACTTTTACATCAATTTATAACCAACCTAACAATTAATGGTTAACATCAATATTTTATGTTCTTATTACACTGCATTGTGTATCATGTCAGTTAGTTGGTGATGTAAGAGCAAATTGGTCAAGCTGCAAGAAATCATGCTTCAATCACCTGCCTCAAGAAATTAGTCCAGCTCTGGTTATAAAGATATGATCCAGCCTTGTTATAAAATGTATTTAAATATGTTTTTTTGGGTTGTTTGAAAAAAAAAAAAAATCAAATTGATTTTTTTTTAAATTATTTTAAGTTTGTAGATTAATTTATTTTTTAAATTATTTTAAGTTTGTGGATTAACTTATTGAAAATTATATACGATGGTGTCTTGTGTCTTTTTATCAAATTATATATGATGGTGCCTTTTTTTATCAGAGTATTTAAGACAACGTGAGTGGGCTTACCAATTAAAAATATGTTTTTATTTTATTTTAATAAGAAGTAATCTGTTTGGGTTTTTCCTTAAGAAATAATATGTTTAATTTTGAAGTGGGTAAAGTATATATAACAAATTGTTATATTTTAATATTAAAGTGAGGTTAATTAGATACTTATACTTTTTTTTAGTTAGTAAGATAAATTGTCATATATATTTTTTAAGAAGTTAAAAATATTTTAATTGATTTATTTATATTTTCGAAAATAATTTGAAGGTTAATTTAATTGGTTTAGAGTTAAATATGAGTTTTCATACTTCGTGTTGGTTATTGGTTTGATTTACTTGATATCCAAAAAAATACTATATTTAAAAAAAAAAAAAATTGTGTTTAGATATAGTTAAAAACATATATTTTAAAATTTCTTTGATTGGTTTTTGGAAACTTTTAAATTTATAGTGAAAAAATAATTATAAAACATAAATAAGTTTTTGATTAATGTTTTGAAATTTTAAATTTAATAGTAGATTCAGAAAACTCTCCAAAACAAAGTTTTTATGCATGAAACTCTGTTTATAATGAATTATATTTTCCAATTTCAATCGAAGGGATTTGACCCTTCCCCGCTCGGATTTCCATCCATCGCGCAGATCCATTTTGAACAGCTGTATTCTTAATATAATAAAATAAAAAACTATTTAAGTAGTTATTTTTATATAATAATATTTATATCTATTTAAATCTAATGCAAAGTCAAGTTAACATTATATTAGAGAGCTTCAAAACACTCCATTTTCATTATGAAAGTTGTTATGAGTGGCTTCAAGCCACATCTTAAGGCTAGCCATTAAGACGTGAGCATGGATGTCTTTTCTGAGAACACTAATAAAGCATTTGCAGAAGAAGGTGTCTAACATTCCTTTGGTGTAAAAAGTCAATTGCTCACAAATAGTGATGTAGTATTCAATTGTGCTTGATTGTTTAAGCTTAGTTAAACGATCCAGATGATAAGTGTCTATGTCAAAATGTTCATAAAGATTGGTAACAAATTGAGTCCAAGCAATGTAACCTTGATGAGAATTCTTACGCCATTGCCACCATTGCTAGCACTTTGGATCTAAATAGAAAACATGGTACACTGACACAAAGTTTCATTAAGTCATTGATGATGCCATGCAATAAGAAATAATGTTCCATTTGGGTGACCTAACTAGTGGGGTCAAAGCCATCAAATTTATTCACATCCACTTTAGGAAGGCATAGATCGCGAGCAAATGAGGTAGAATGAAGTTCCATGGAATGGGATGATTTGGCCCCTGAATTTATCAAGAATTGTTGATAGGGTTGACATCTAGGTAGGGAGGTCATCAAGTATGGGTAGCTTGGAATTAATGGTAGGAAGTTGAGAATTAACTGTAGTAAAATTTCGATCGGTATTAACTTGAGCTTCTTTGAATTGGGTCTACAAGTTTGCATAAGATTCTTCTAGGGAAGTAGTGTAGTTGTCATATTCTTGGTTTCAGGTTGTCAGTTAGGGAGGGTGCACAAGTAAGAGGGATAGGTGAGAAGTAGAAGGGGGCGAATGGGTCCACACAAAAAGGCTTACTAGAGAGTTGTTCGAATGTGATTAGTGCTTCTTTCTGGACTAGGGAAGATAGGTCGGGAGTAATAGGGCGGCTGGGTCCACAAAAAAACAACACTTATGAAAGAGAGGTACCATTGTGATCAACGCAAAGCAAAGAATATATTAATATGGGGCCCAAATAAGGGTGTCGATGGGACCATTTTATATATATATTTTTTTCACTCCTATGGAATTATACTCCTCGTTGAATAATAGTGTGCTGATAGAATGCCCAAATTATGAATATTGAATATTGTGCAGGAATTTTGTCGCTTCGATGCAGGAAGCAGGGTTTCCAAGGACTGAATGTGCAAAATTTCAACACCATTCTTGGACTAGCAACAAGGAGTAGGGTTTTGAATATTCCTAAGGACAAGAGAGTGCCATGTGCTATAGCTTTCTAATATACTTGTGGGGTCCAACAGTAGTACTCGATCCAATATTTTAGGGCTCTAACTAAGGAGGGTTGACTGTACCCTTAGTCATACTACCTGATTACACAAGTACGTGAGAGTATTCTTCCTGAGTGATGTTCTTGGTGCCACTATTGTAGTCGGGCAGTTGAGCAACTACTGTAAGGTTTGTTTTAGGATACCTACAAGACTTCTGATATACCTGAGGATACGTGGAAGTAAAAAATTTTGTACAAGGGTTGTCTAATGCAGTACCACTCAAAGGGGTGCCAACAAGGGTTTCCAACCATGTGAAACCTCTTGTAGTTCTTGTGGGTATGCTTCCCTAATTGCAAGTTTACCGACTTAACGATTGATCTTTGTGTTCTTTATAGACACTGAAACATGTCTATAGCCTTAAAAAAAATTCTTAAAAAGTTACCGAGGAAAGTGCTTCAATACCACTTGTAAGGTACCAAATAGAAGTATTCAGAGCAAGAGCACAAATGTTATCCAAATATATTGTAGAAAGAAACATAATAGCGAACACAATACAATATGAGCCAAAATAAGATACCTTTATTAATATGGAAGCATCCTTCACTTGTCTCTTCGAGGGTGTAACCTCCAATAGAGAAAAGCTCATTTTACAAATGGTTCCACGAGACACATTTTGCAATGCTTCTACCTCTATATAAACTACTTTTATCCACTAAGAAAATTCGAGAGAAGGAACTTTCTAGTAGGCAGAACCTTCTAGTAAGCCTTCTTACATTTGTATTCACACTACTACAGATGCCTTATTTACTGATGTTGGCCTTCATTACATAACAATACGTAGTATTCTAACTACTTTAGGGGTTAGGACCCTAACAAGCTATCGGAATGATATAGTCAAATGATAGGGGGGAAATTGAATGATGCCGCCAATTTTTTTTCCGAAACAATATGCCTTTATTCTATGTAATATATTGTCATTTTTTACCACATTTTAATACAAATATTCCCCAGTCTCCAGTCCCTACCTAAAAAAAGAGAGGAAGAAACAATTTTGATTATTATTATTATTTCTTAAATGTGGACATTTGTCGTTGGAGTGACTTAAAAGGTGGATAAACTCAACTTTCTTATGAGATTTATTTTTTAGGGCTAAGTGCAGGTTTAGTCCCCATTAGTTACTAATTCTAATCCTACGGGTTTCCATGGATATTGTAGCAATCCTCCTCACGCTAGGTGTACCTTGTGTGAGTTTTCCACACAATCTCTCTCAAGCTAGGTTGTCCCATCCCTCAACACGTCTCTCTCAAGCGGGTGAGTCATGTTGTCCCATCCCTCGACATGTCTCTCTCAAGTAGGTTAGTCATGTTATCCCATCCCCTCAATACCTCTTTGTCACGCTGGTCACTCATGTTGTCCTATCCCTCAACACATCTCTCTCATGTTGTCACATCCCTCTAGTTTTATGGATAAAAAGAAGAAGAAAGAAACTTCCACCTTTATCTATTCATTTTCTTAAAATGATTTAGCCGTTTTAAAATGGAACAAAACCCTCAAAAAGAAAGTTTTATGGTCAAAATTCCTATCAATTAAATCTAATAGATCGGGAAAAAAAACTTTAATGAAAAAAAATTAAATTTATCCACTAATTTGTTTTTTTCTAAAATAAATCATGCTTTAAATAAACTGGTTAAATTTTTATATAAAAACTCTAATTTTATATTATCCCCCAAAATTGATTAACTAATAATTAAAACCTTTTTATAATAAATTTTACATCAATTTAAATTTTTTAATAATTTTAACATACATTAACTAAATCCACATGATATATGTTTAACATATATTAATCAATAATATAAGTTTAATATTTCTTGATAGACACAAGTCAAATCTGCATGATCATTTCATTGTTCAAGAAGAAGAAACAACTTTGATTATTATTAATATTATTTCCTAAATCTAAGCGTTTGTCTTAGTCCCATCTAAATTGATTCCCTAAAATTAAGGGATTTTTATATCTTAACTTTACATTAATTTATAACCAGCGTAAAAGTAAATGGTTCACATTAATATTTTATATTCTAATTACACTGCACTGTGTATCATGTCAG
>JZKD02S1673463.1:486789-508985 GCA_000966675.3 Picea glauca | reverse complement strand
ATTTAAAGTCAAAGAAATTATTTTAAATAATAATAAATATATAATTTTAAGATTACTATCAAACTAAACATCAAATAAATATATAATTTTAAGGTTACCATCAAACTAAACATCATATATATATATAAATTAAATTAAATTAAAATAAAATAAAAATACAAAATATAGTACAAAATACTATATTAAAAGAAATGTAAAGTTATATATATATATATATATATATATATATATATATATATATATATATATATATATATATATATATATAACAAAAAAGTTTATATGATTAAGAACATGGTTAAGAAAAAGTTTATATGGTTAAGGTGGGCCTAATGGTTAAGAACATGTGTTTCCTCCTAAGAAGTTAGAAGTTCAAATCAAAAAAATTAAATAACAATTTGGCCTTAAATAGTTTGGAATGTAATTTCGATATCGAACCCATCAAAGAGGAAATGAATAAGCTTATAACGTTATCCCAATGATCATAACGAAAAATCCTTGAACCTTATAATTTTTTGTTTGAAATAGATGAAAGATAAAGACATGCTAGCACTAGTCAAATAAGAACTACAAATAAATAACAAATTGAAACAACTTATCTCATAGAAGCAAAGAGGCTAGGAAAAATAATTGAGCATAAATATAGGTTAATTTGTGTTAAGATAAACTCTAATAACCATAAATATGGCTTACTAAATAAAAATTCGAGTTTAAAAGGGTCAAGAATATTGATAAATGATTGCCTCATTTCAAAATACCGAGTTAGATCAAGAAAGGAAGCTCAAAAGGTAAAAAAAATCCAGGAAGTAAGGAAAATGATCAATAATTAGGAATTTTGGGCTCGGGGCGAGGAAACCGCAAGGATTCCTGGACCTAGGGAGTCAGAGAGACTGTTCCTAGTTGGTTGGGAGGTTAATACTCAGTTTGAGCAGTTTGACAGGATCATCAACAACCAAGAAAGGGCTAAATCAACTAAGCTTCAGGTTGAGGTAGATACTTTATGCATTTTCTGCTATCGTTATATTGTTGTTGATTATTATGTTGTTAGTATGTTGTTGTTGCTAGGATGTTAGTATGTTGTTGTTATTAGCTTGATGTTGATTATCATGTTGTTGTCAATTATTATGCTGGTAGAAAGAAAATCAAGAAAGGAAATTAAAGTAGTAGATTAGAAAGTATTTATTTATTTATATGAGGCTCTGTAATTTAGACCTTACACACATCTAATCATTCTACCTTTTATAAGAAAAATGATTTAGATAAAAATCGAACTTATAATGGCTTAGAACATGATATTTTCAGCTGGATTTTTAGGTCTGCAACTTCAACCTTATTCTGACCTCTCGAACTAACAATGGAGGCCCCCGCTCAAGGAGGAGCCACCCCCTCTTTTCGAAACATCGTGGCTAGCAGCAACCGATATCGCCAGGCCCATACTTGCATCCCTGACACCTCAAGTTCACCCAACTTGATGAACACAAAACAAACAAAATGAACTAAGGAAATCCCAACAAGTTCGAAAATGCTCCCAGTTCAGACCCCGCAAAACTAGAAAGTCAGCTAGAAAATACTATTGACCTGCATCCTGCAGGAAAAGGAAATTATGTAGTACAAAATCTTGTCGCCCCTCCTAGGGGAGGACATCCAATACATGCAATATCATGCCCTCATATGAAAATTTATGGGCCTCTAGCCATCTGAGAAAGAAATACCTCATGTATTGGATCAAAACTAGATGGAATCCCAAAGGAGAGGTCTCCCTCAAACTGGGATCCAAAGGATTATTTATGGCCATCTTCAGCCTAGTGGAAGACCGATAAAGGGTCTTCCAAGGAGGATCATACTTCTTCAACTCTGTTGGCCTATATATGCAGATCTAAAAAGAGAACTCCAGTCTAGAAAAAAGAAGATTTCACTGCAGCCCCGGTATGGATCAGGTTGTACTCGCTCCCGCAGGAGTACTGGTGTACGAAAATTCTAGAGGGTATAGGGAACACTCTCAAATCCTTTTTCAGAATCACAGAGGCCACCCTTTAGGGTTGTTATACCTCCTATGCCCGGATTTGTGTCCACCTCAATGTCTCCAAAGCTCTTCAAACTTCAATTTTCCTCATATATAGGTATGTTGAATGGATTAAGATCTTGGATTATGAACACATCCCCTTTCGATGTCAAAAATTCCATGCTCATGGGAACCTTTTTCAGGAATGTACCTTGAACAAGAAAATAGAGCCCCCCAATCTCGAGCCGGAAAAGGATGAGGAAATATTTGAAACAGTCCAAGCCAAGCATAAATCCAAAAAGAAAATACCCACCCAACCCAATCCCAAAGGCCTCTTTCTTCACCACCTGTCGCACCATAAAAAGCAAATTCCAACCAATAGGATCTGACCAATCAAACTACATCACCAACATCTACGACCCTCAAATCATGCAGGATAAATTAACCTTTCTGTAGTTCCTCTCCCTTATTTCTCCTCTCCTTGAAAGCTAGCCTTGGATCATAAGGGGATACTTTAAAATTATAACCTCTCTCCTGGAGAAAAGAGGAGGCTTAAACCAACTGGATCAAGAAACTGATAGATTTAAAGAAACCATTAGAGACCTGGGCTTGGTTGACTAGGAAACCACTAATGGAACCTTTACCTGGAGAAACCATCGAGTAGGCTAGCACCACATAGCCTCTCATCTAGATCGCTTCCTCATCTCAAAATATCTTCTTCACATAAACTTCGCCATAGTAGCCACCATTCTCCCCTATCATGGATCGAACCACTGGCCCATCAACCTCCTCGTCGAAATCCCAACTACCCCCAAGAACCATCCCTTCCACTTTGAATCCTTTTGGATGACGGACCCCTCCTTCCACTCCAACTTTCCCTCATGGTGGAAGGGAGTGGTTGTTAACTCGGGCTCCCCAATGTATAGACTCCAACAACAACTGAAGAACCTGAAACAACAAATCAAGGAATGGAGTAAATCATAATTTGGCAACATATTTCAAGCCAAAAAACAACTTCAAGAAAGAATGAAACAAAACCAACATCATATGATCACTTTAGGGCACTCCCAAGAGATAATAGAGGAAGAAGTCTCTTTCATGGCCCATATAGCAACCAAAGATAAGAATGAGGAAATTATATGGAGACAGAAATCAAGAATCCTATGGCTCCAAGAAGGTGAGTGAAACTCAAAGTTTTTCCACAACTCAATGATCCAACAAAGACACTAGAAAAAAATTATCTCACTAAAATACCAATAAGGCAAAAAATTAAGCAACCACTAGAACATCCAATCAGAGCTTCTACAATACTACATAAATATTATGCAAGAACCACAATTGAATCAAAATGCTACAATAAAAAAGATTACTCAACATATTCCAAAAATGATAAATGAAAACCATAATGAATCCCTGATGAGGCCAGTCATAATGGAAGAGGTAGAGCAAGTGACCTAGGAGATGTCAAAATGGAAATATCTAGGACCATATGGATTCACATTGGACTTCTACCAAGCCTGTTGGCCAGTAATAAATAATGAAGTCTGGGGAACAGTGAAAGACTCCAGAAAATTCAAAAAAGTCCTCCCAACTTTCAACTCTACCTTCCTCACTCTCATCCCCAAAGAGGACAAATTAGAAACCCCCAAAATAAATTTTCCTATAGCTCTCTGCAATGCTATCTATAAACTCATTTCCAAACTCATTGAGAACATAATAAAACCCCTCCTCTCCTCCCTCATCTCTCTTGAGCAGATAGGTTTTGTGGAAGGAAGAAAAATCCTAGACAGTATCATCTTAACACATGACCTTATCCATTGTCTTCATTCCTCCAAGAAATTTGGAATGCTCATAAAATTATACCTCTCAAAAGCCTTTGACATCTTGAACTGGAACTACATCCTCAACATCCTAGATGCTTTTGGCTTTAATGAAATATGGATTCAATGAGTTCACTCTCTACTCTTCATGACCTTATTTTATATCTTGGTTAATGGTCCCCCCTCCCTGACCTTCTCCCCAACTAGGGGTATCCATTAGGGAGACCCCCTCTCTCTCTTCCTCTTTATCCCGATGAAAGAGGGCTTGGAAAGAGCTATCAAGGTAGAAGTGGAGCTAGAAAAGTGGAAAGGGATTTCTCTCCATGGAGAAGAATCCCCAGCCTCACATTAACAATTTTTGGACAACACTATGTTAATGGATTCTCCAACTATGAAGGAAGCCCTAAAAATAAAGCAAGTCCTCCACAACTTCTCTGAAGCCTCAGGGATGTGTGTCAACGAAGATAAATCCATGATCTTATTCTTCAACACCCCTTGGCCAGTCCAGCGTCACCTAACAGGTCTCCTAGGGTTCCAACCAAGAAATCTTCCATCCAAATACCTGGGAGTTCCCCTAACAGAGAACTCCCAAAAACAAAATGTTTGGGAGGACCTCCTACACAAGAGGGAAAAAACATTAGGCAATTGGTCATTTCGTTCTCTCAACATAGCTAACAGACTCATCCTCATCAAATCAGTCCTCCAAGCAATGCCTATCTACTGTCTCTCAGTTACATCAACCCCAAAGTATATTCTTAGAGTGATGAGAAATATCCAAAGAGACTTCCTATGGGGCAACTCAAAAAACAAGAAGAAATGGGCTCTAGTGGGATGGGAAACAATTTGTCTTCCAAAGATGAAAGGTGGTCTAGGCTTGTGGGATCCAAAAACCCTCAGCCAAACCTCGGGGGCTAATATATGATGGCGTTGGTTGACTAATCCCCATTTCCAATGGGCCAACCTCTGGAAAATTAAACATGCCCAAAATCAACAAACCAGGAATATCATCAGAATGAACAATGCCCCTCCAGATTCGTGCCTCTGGAACCTAGCTTGGAAAAATCGACACTTAGTTCAAGAAAACTACTTCTGGGAAATCAACAATGGAATGGATGCTCTATTCTGGAAGGATGCCCAACAAAAACTCCCCACACTGGCATACCAACCATCTCATCTCATGCTTCAATATGGAATGACAGTCTAGAATAAGACCAGGGTTGCTCAATACTGGATGGAAGAAACGACTCCCAATCACTGGAAAAAATGGATCCCCTACCACGGATGCTATTGGTTACTTCTCTCCTATACTATCTGAGTTTATTGACCCGGGGTTCATGTCTTTTGGGTTTCCAACAAAGCCTCTAAAACTCTAGGCTCTCCTAGTAAACCAAAAGGCAACGCAACACACAGAATGAGCTGCGCAGTCTCACCCGAGATCACTTTAATGGGTGGTTTTAATACTCATGTGTTTACATCTTAGGATTGAGTGTGAGATAAGCCAGCTAAATATTCAACCATTATTATGACTAGTCAATGCAACCTACTGTTATTCATGACTTAAGAAGTAAATCCATAGGCTTATTCCCTTAATATCGCAAAAGCACTTAAACAAGCAATAGAATAACTCATTCATTCAACATAATAATAACTTCTTCAGACAATAAGATATGAAAAATTCATCACATAACATAGATGTTACCATGGTTCACCCCCTCCTGAGGATACATACACAAAGATTTGGCTCTCATCTCTTTTATTATATTATGTTCGCATCTACAACGCCGCACACTTACAACTCTTCTCAGTTGGGTGAGATCTTAGATGAGGCAGACTAGATCACACTAGGATCCACAATCGATGATATAACCCTCAAGATATACCCTCCCTCATCCTCTCTTTCTCAACAACTTATACAGAATAGGTCTTACACCAAAACATTACATATCGCATCAACTCATGCGTAACTACAATAACATAATAATACTTCGAAGTGCATTGAACCCCTTATTATACCTAAGTATCTATATTTATGCATTTTGGGCTCTTCATCCATTTAAAATACCTTACCAAAACCCTAAACCTACCGTCGTTAGGTCTTCCTCTCATACGTGTGTGTTGTTCTTCCTTCCAGCTGTTGCTTTCCTTGCATGCATGTGTGTTGTGTTTCCTTCCAGCTGTTGCATTGCTCGTGCATGATTTCTTTCTCAAAAACGCCATGATTTTCCACTTTGGCCTTTGGCCTACCTCCAAAATTCCCCCAACACTGACATGTGGCTCGTCCTGAGCCACCTAACCTTTGTGTGTTCCCTCGATCTCCTTGGTGATCACTTGGAAATTTTCCTTCAGCTCTGCTACTTGTGTCTGCGCCTGCGTAGTATTCTCCTTGAGTGTGTCCATCGTCTAGACCGCAATGTCGTCACTGATCAATTCCACACACTCTGCTTGGGTCTATGCTATTTGTATCTTGACTTCTTCTCCCTATTCCAGGACTTCTTCTATCCGCTCTTGCAACGGTTCCATTTGATCCTGTCGCTCCTTTTTCTAGGTTTGCGCAATAATTAGCTCTGCCTGCAATTTCTTCATGTCCTTCATCCCTTTGACTCATTCTATGATTGGTATTGTCTTTTTCTTCTGCTTGAGATCTTGATCATTGTGTTGATCCTTTATTCTTCATTTTCCCACTGTTGGACTTGCTGATCCTCCTCTAAGCTAGTCCAAATCTGCGTTGCTTTATCAAAAAAGTTAGTTGTTGTGCTGATGTGTTACTCTATCTCCTACAACTGTGATGTTGCTTCCTACTTCATTTTCTACTTAAATGTTGGTGGAATGGTTGGTGTAAGTTGTTCCCAGAGATTCTCTATCTCCTTCTGATATTGATCAATTTCTCGCGCAATCTGATCAATCTTTTCTGTTGCTATGATTTCCTCTCTCTACGTGGCATGTGGAATCTTCTCATAAATTCCTGCCACTTTCTGCTCCAATCGTTTTATGAGCTCCCTTTCCTCCTAGGTCTCATATTTATCCTGCTCATAGACTATTTCTAGCGCATCTCATTTCTTTCTTGCCTACTTCAATTCGGTGAATTCCTTGCATGCTCGAGACTGTATCTCATGGTTCACGCTAACCTGCAACCTATGTAGTACCTCGATTGGTATCCTCGTCAACACTAGTTGGATTTGGCTTAAGTCCTTCAAGGGTTTCTACCCCACAATTTCGTCCATGTGCAACATACTAGGGATGATGTGGAATGTTACATGTGGCTGCAGTATTTCCTGGACTGAATCTTGTTCTTCTTCTTGCACTCTTTCTTCTGTCTACGGTGCTAATGATTCGATTCCCCTGCTACTTGTTGTTTCCCCTTCCCTGATTTGCTTGAGGAGCTGTCGCATGTCTACCAATTTCTCTTCAATCCTATCCTTGTGGTGTGCAACATGGTCAAATTCCTTGGATAGACAATCCTGTACCATTCAGTCTATCATCTCCCAATCATCGTCTGTGATCGTATACTTTAGAGGTTTTCTTTGGGCCTTAGATTTATTACATGCTCCTCCTGGCTGCATGGTTGTCCTCTTATTTCCCCTCGGTTCCTGTGGTTTGGGATTTACTGTGGTATTTTACGTGGGCTCAACCTGTTTCTATTTCTCCTTGGTCGATTATGTCTTATCTTTCTTCCCGTTCTGGGGCCCTATCTTCGTTGGCCCTTTATCTACCTGTGTTGTCTTTCCTTGGCCCATTCTTCATCTCTTGGGCACTTGGATTTATTTTGCCTGGGTTTCTTCCTGCCCTGCCTCTTTTTCTGTTGTTCCTTCCTACATATCCTAGGTGATGGTTGGAATCCTCCATTCATCATCCCATTCACTGATGACCATGTCGATGTCACCCTCTGTGATAGAATAGTGCATCTACATCCACTTCTTAGCAGGATCCTTTCGCACTTGTATCCACATTGTATGTCATGTGGCCTTGAAGTTGGAAATGTTCCCATATTGCGCGATGACCTCTGGTGTTATTCTCCACATCTTAGAGATGGATTCTTGTAGGTCGCGTAGGTATCCTTCAAAGATGACCCCGTTCTAATTTTTTCTCCTAGCCTCTGGCCTGGCTTTGAGCGACAAATATCTCGCTCCCTGATTCGGTTTGGGTCTGGTACAAAAAACTACATACCTTGGCTCTTTCCATCCCATGAAGGTTATCAATGTGATCAACCATGAGTAGTGAAACTTTTTTCCTAGATCCTGCGCATCCTTTCAGTCATCCAAGAATAATTTCAAGAGGTATGGTGCCCAACTCACTGTGGCGCCTTCTGCACATTGAGCTGCAACTGCGACAACTCCAGCTGGAAATTCCTCCCTGCGACATTTTATTAGCATCTTACAGGCCAAGATTTTTGCTCCCAGTTGTGTTGGGGCATCGTTTATCCTCTTGACGATGATCCTTCTTGTCTCTTTGTCGGTACCATACTTCTTCTTCATCTCTTCGGCTAGTGTTTTCTCCCTAGCTTTGTCATCCAGAAACTGTGCGAGATCCATACCCCGAATTGGTAACCCTATTATCTTCACGATAAGCTCAACATCTATTGAGACAAGCTTATCCAACCATATGTCCCCGCCATGCGTAACTCCTAACAATTGTTTGATGCATGCAGTTGCGTGTTGAACTCTTCCTAAATGTGGTAGGCCCAACAGACCTAAAATTCTTGTTTTCTCCAACCCAGTTTCCCATTGGAGTGGTTGATCGACTGGTTCCCCAACCTTATTTATGCCTGTAGTCTATAAGAATACCCTCTTTGCAAGTTCTAGGAACTTGTCTTCGTTTTCTACATCATGGTCAGAGTAATTGAGCTTCCCTATATAGCCTAGTAGGTCTGGTCCTACCTGTACTCCCTCTGGTATGTGTGGTAGAACGATTTCTACTGTTGGTTTCTTGCGAAGTGACCTGGGTATCTGTATCTTGTCTTTCTTCGCTGGTGGTGGCTGGCTCGAAGTTCCAACGACTTTCGGTTCTTCCTATGTATACCATTTCGACCAATCTAAGGCATCTTCGACCGTTCCTTGTGATGGGTGGTATGATATGGTCATCTGCGACTTTTATGGCTCAATTGATGACTCCCGAATCAATGTCATTCCATTAACTCTCGAAGCTTCTTCGACGTTCTCCAGTTGCACCTCCTTTAGGGTTTCTATTTCCTGGTACTATGGCTCCTGTATTTCCGATGGTATATTCATATTCGTGCCCTCCGGTGATGGTTGTTGGATTTCTTCTAGTATGGGTGTAGGGTTCACCGGTTTTGTGTCTGGAGATGGGATTTCACCAATATCAACGATATCCGAAGGTTGTTGTTCACCTTCTTCCGCCTGTCCTCGTGACCTAGTCTAAACTTCGGTTTTTCTTGCGGTTTGGCTTGCTTCTGCTTGCTTGGGCAGTGCCATGGTGGTGAATGTCAAATTTCTATTGGATTGGAATGGTCTCTGTGATCTCTTTGAAGTTACACTGTGCTCTTTAGCCTTTGTCGTTCTCTATCTGTTCTATTTTCGTGAATAGATGATTGTCTCTCGTGTCTGTGTGTTGTATGGATTTCCCATGAAGCTTGTCGAGGATGTTTCCTTAACTATGGGTTTAATGGACCTTAATTATTGGTTCAATGCATCGCTGACGGTTTCATACTTTTCATTACTCCTACTTTTCTGACTCCAGTTGGCGCGATTAATGTCATGTCCCATCGATCCTTTCCAGCCTTCAATTCCGCCTAACGTTTTCTTGTTGTACTTCTTTTGCTGACTTTCCTTTTACTGATTCTTTCCATTTATATGTGACCGATGTCCTTCTCCTCGCCTAAGTGTGCATGCCCTTCCTATATCCGATGCACCATGCTCCTTTTGGTTCTCTTTCGATATACTTTTCTCTCTCTCTTTTTTTTTTCAACTGCACGGTCATTAGTCGACTGTCCTTGTAGAGCTTCAATTAGCTCCCATTAATCATCCCTCTGAGTTCTACGCCTGATAAGTCTCTTAACTATACAACTCCTCCATCTGTAATAGGTTTTACTTCGTATGGTCCTAGCCAATGCATTCTGAGTTTTCCAGGGTGCTGAAATGATTTGTTGTCATACATCAGTACTAGATCTCCTTCCTTGAACATTTTCTTCTTGATGTGTCTATCGTGCGAGCTTTATCTCTTGTTTTCTGAACTTGTTGGTGGAATCCTGCTAGGATCTGTTCTTCCTCCATGGTCATTAACTGATTTAGTCTCTCCTGTACTGTGCCTCGTTTTGTCATTTGTGTAATTGTTGTTACGTGCAAGCTTAATACTAAAAATTCTAATGGCACCACTGCCTCTTGGTCGTAAACTAGTTTAAATGGTGTGTTCCCTGTCAACTTTTTTCATGTAGTCCTGTAGGCCCATAATAATTCTGGTACTTTGAGGTCCCAGTCATCCCTATTGACGTTGCAAATCTTCGTCAGTGCGTTCTCCAAGATTTTGTTGAATGCTTCCACTGTGCCATTCTCTTGTGGGTGATATGGTGTGCTCTTCTGGTGATGGACTTCAAACTCTTTAGTCATCGCACTGATGGTGTTGTTTATGAAGTGCGTGACTTGGTCGCTCATCAAAATTCTTGGACACCCAAATCGAGTAATGACTTGTTCAAATAAAAAGTGCGTTGTTGTTTCTGCGCTGCAATCCTTCACTGGTGCATCATCCACCCATCTTGTTAGGTACTCTGTCACGGTGATAATGTACCTAGATCCTGTTCGTTTTGTTGGTGGGTTGATTAGTCCCACAAAGTCGATTGCCCACTTATCAAATGCCTACAATTTTACTTGTGGTCGTAGTGGCATCTCGTCCCTTCTATTGGGTTTGCCTACTCTTTGACATACATTGCATATTTAACAATACTCCTTCAAGTCTTTGTGAATCGTTGGCCACCATAGTCCTATGCGCAATACCTTCTCCACAGTAGCTTTGCCTGCATAATTCCCTCCTACTATTCCTTCATGGGCTTCTACTAAAACTCTTGGTCTTTTGTGTTCTAACACATATCTTCACAAGATGTTATCTGTGCCCATTTTGTATAAGTGTCTCACAATCGATTGATAGTCAACAACACATACTACCAGGTTTTTCTTATGCGCGGTGCTATATTCGTGCGACACAATGCTTGTGCTCAAGTACTGAATGATATCTGCAAAGTGTTCATCAACAATTTGTACTAAGAATAACTATGCATTCGGAAAGTTGTCCTACAAGTTTGTAGGTTCTTATCCATTTGTGACTCTTGATAGGTGGTCAGGTCCTGCATTCAATTTTCCTAGCTTGACTATTACTTCAAAGTAAAATTCTTGAAATAGTAGTAACCAACGACAAATTCTCCCCCCCAACACTGGCTTGTTGACTAAGTATGTTAGGGTTGAGTGATCCGTGAACATATTTAAGTGTTTCCCCAATAATGTCTGAATTTCCGCAGTGCATAGACCATATCTAGCCCTTCTCTTTTTGTCTTGTTATAGTTCTGTTATGAGTCGGATAGCTTTCTTCTCGCAAATTCTATCGTGTGATCCAAGTCTCCCACTCCTAGTTGCACCAAGATAGCTCCAAGTGCTATGGCTAATGCATCTACATGGACATGGAGTGTCTTCTCCTAGTCTAGAAATACTAATATCAGCACGGTAACCATCTTTTCCTTCATAGTGTCCATACCGTGTTGACACTCAACGTTCCACTAGAACTTTGTGTCCTTTCTTAACATATTTTCCATTGGTACAATAGTCTGCGCATATCCTTTGATAAATTTCCTGTAGTATCCTATGTGTCCCAATGTCGCTCTTAGCTAATAGACTATTTTTGGTGGTTGTAAGTTAACAATTATTGCAATATTTGCAGGATCTACTAATAAATCATGTTTACATACTATGTGGCCCAATAGTATCCCAAATGGTGTTCTGAATATGCATTTATTTATGTTCAGTGATATCTAGCACTGCCTACATCTTTCTAACATTAGGCATAAGACTTCTACATGGTATTTCAACAAATTGTAAACTTTCCAATTGTCCAGGTATACTTCTAGGAACTGATGGATGAATTCCTTAAACGCAACAATGACTACTCTGGAAAAAATTGTTGGTGCATTTTTCAGTCCAAATGGCATTACTGTGTATTGGTAAGATCCCCATTCTGTCACAAACATAGTCTTGCATCTATCTTCTTGGGCTATCTTGATCTGATGGTAGCCTGAGAATCTATCAGTAAATGAGTAAGCTCCATGTACTCCTACGTTCTCTAACACTTCATCCATGAACAATGTAGGGAATGGGTCATGTAGGCATGCATCGTTCAACTTCCTCAAGTCGACGCATATCCTGATCCCTCCTTGTTTCTTTTCGTGAACTACCATCGGTCTTATCCATTCCGATTCTTCAACTAGTTCTATGATGCTGGCTTTGAGCCTCCTGTCGATCTCAACTTTGAATTTCTTCTTATATATTGGGTTCAGTCTGTACGGTCGATGTCTGATTGATCTCACTTCTGGTCTGAGTGGTATCTTCATTTCTCCTAGCTCTCCAACTATGCCCTTCATCTCTATAAATGTTGTGGGAAACAGGTTGTTGTATTCACGCAATAACTCTATTATGATTTCCACTGTTTGTTCATCTTAGTAATCTCCAATGCTGGCCATTTTGGGATGCTCGACTGTCCCTATGTTGAATTTATTCACTTTGATCGGTGCGGAAATGACTTCTTATTCTATGGGTGGTCCTTCCACATCTATTTCTCCTCCTCCTTCTTCAATATGAATATCACGTGGATCATCTTCATCTGGTGCTTCCTCTTGCACATGGTAACATGACAACAGTTCCTTGAATATTTGTTTATTCCGTTGTTGCTCTTCTATGATATGTTCTATTTCTAGTGCTTGGATGAATATCAGTCCTCTTATCCATTTAAGCATGACATCTATGTTGGGGTTCTCATGCTAAAATGAGAAAGTGATTGTAAAATTATGTTGCAATGTCATCCAGGTCGTAGTTCCTTTGCGCAATTCCTGGTCTATATACTAGTTCATTGGGATTCCCTCGAGAGTGTGTATAAAATGATGAGGCCATTCCTTTGGAGGTATCATTTTCCATTGCATTCTACACTCCTCCAAGTGCTCCACTATTTCTCTTTTTCCATTATACTTCTGTTGTTTGTTGTTTTTCTGTTCTACGTCGAACCTTATGCGTAGTAACCGCTTGCATTGGTACCAGTCTGTGATGGTCGCTTTGTGTGCACCCCACCATCTTGTACATGTGCCCTTGAGTACTATATCAAGTGCTAACAGTCTCTGATTCTCTAAGACTTCATCTTCATACTTAGTTAAGAATGTTTCCAAATCGTTTACTCTGTGGAAACTAGGTAGTTCTCTGATTTATGTGCCTACCCATCATACTGTGCGGTCTATTCTTGCACATCTCCTCATGGACACTTCATGTAGCCTTTGTTTCCAGTTCTCTAAACCGGTATCTAAATCTGTTTCACAGGAAGTGATGCTACGCCAACTAAGTATCCCGTCTGCAGTTGGGTTTACGTAATCCTCATCGCACACATTTTTTTCTGTACAACTGGCTGATTTCCTCTAGGTCCAAACAAGTAGGTTCTACAAACCTCTCCCCTTCTGCTGGGTCCAATGGCGCTATGACCCTGTATTCTCCTGACTCAAATGTCATTTTTCTGGTCTTTAATTTGATTATGGCTTGGTTGTCAAACGCCCAATCCAGACCAAGCAACGCCAGGTAAGGTGTTGTGTCATCCACTATTTCAATGACTTCAAAATTTGCTTTATTGCGCACTCCATCTAGGTCTACTAGCATTCGTTTCAGTCTTCCGATTGGTAGGACTCTGTGTTAGTTTTCCAGTTTCAATTGAACAGGTGAATATCCTAATGTGGGTTCTACCATGCATTTCCATGTCTTCTTTGATAGTACATTGACTTCAAATCCTAGATCTAGTGTGATGTCTCCCATGTTGAAATCTCCGATGTTGGCATTCAGTCTAAACTCCCTACTAGTTCTTCTCCTTGTATGTAGGTGATTGGCAGTTTTTGGTTCTAGTTTTTCTTCTGTCTCCATGATACATTTCTCTAATATGTTTTGCAATATTTTCACAGATGATGGATCATTTAATAATTTTACACATGATTACAAAAATCCTTTGATTATACTTACTTGTCCCATGGGTTGCATTTCGTTGGTATGATCCAATAATGGAGGCATCTCGTACTCTGGTTCTTCCTTTCTTTGTTGAGTAGTTGAAGTCGATGCTATGTCTTCTTTGAAATTCTTGTCTAGCTTCTGTAAGTATTTCCTTCTCGTTCTGCACATCGATCTGTCTCCTTGGTTCGACGTTCTTCTTTACCCACTGGTTTTGTGCTGGTTCTTTTCGAACAACGTTGTCGCCTATTTTATCTCCTCCACGAGTAACTATATTGATGTTCCATACTTAATCCCTTGCCTTGGCTGAAATCCATTGAACATTCTAGTTGTTCTAGTTCCTCTTTTCCTGGATCTTTACTATTAGTTTCGAGAATTCTTCTGTA
Organism: Picea glauca; assembly: GCA_000966675.3. Lineage (NCBI taxonomy): Eukaryota > Viridiplantae > Streptophyta > Pinopsida > Pinales > Pinaceae > Picea > Picea glauca. The sequence continues at coordinate 494,590 of JZKD02S1673463.1, read as the reverse complement.
TCATGGTCCAATGCGCAACAATACACACAAGTGGCTGGTGGTAGTGGGCATTCCCTTGCGTAATGTCCTGGTCGTTGAAAAATGTTACATACCACTAGTCCTCTACCTCGTCTAAAACCTCCTCGGGCTTGTCCCCATGTTGTACTGTGGTTGTGTGTTATTATATGGTTTCTGCGCAATATTTTACTGCTACTGCACAGTCTTGTATGAAGTTGGACCTTGATTAAACTATGGTGCGACTTTCCTAGTCATCATTTCTTTCTGCACTCTATATGCGTCGAATGTCCTTTCTTGCATCAAATCCATAGTTCTACAATCTTTGTCATCGTGGCCCACTGACTTGCAAAAGGTGAAATATGAGCTCTTTGGGACTATCTGGTATTTCTACATCATCCTGCAATGATAAGGGTCATGACCCGATTTCTTGCAGATTTCGCACCATAGTCCTCCTGTTGGTAGTGAATTTGGAATTCCTATTGCCATATATTGCACAAATGTTGGGCATTCATTATTGTGGTGTCCTTTTGTCCTGCATGTGGTACACCAAACGACTTCTCGTTTATCCTTGTTCTTATTATGGTTCAGCTGAAACATTAAGTTCTTCAAGTCCTCCTTCAGTTCTTTGATAGTTGAGTCTATCTGCTGATACTGATTTTCTTCTAGCTGTAAGGCTGCCTGCAGAGCTTCTGCCTGCATTTGTAACTTCTGTTGTCACAAAGGGTATTTTAAGTGTGGTAACAGTGAATTGAAAAATAAGTGTCTATGTTGCATCTTGGTCATGATATACTTTAAATTTCCCTTCAATCACTTGAATCTCTGGTCAATCTCCCATACAGACTCTCCTGGTTTCTGTCTTATTTCGATCATCTCATTCATGTACTGATCCTTTGAGCTCGGCTTCTGGAACTCATTTATCAGTAACTTCTTAATGTCTGCCAGTGTCCTTGTCATCCCAGGGGCATTGTTTGTGTCTAAACTCATGTACCAGTCTAGTGTGAGGTCTCTTAGCGTAACATCTAGCTGCGTAAGTTTGGTATCTCCATCAATGATGTTCTTTGCTTCCCAGATATTTGCACAAATGAAAAAATGTTTCTCAGGGTCTTCTGCTGCTTCTGCTCGAAATTCGGGTAACCTGATGGTGGGATCGTGTCCTGCCATTTTGAATGCTAAACTACTACCTCCGCGTGGTGTAGATAGTTGACTAGTGTTGCCTGAACTGGATCCTCCAGTTGTTGTTCCTTGTGTGGATGTACTTCCTACTGTCTGACTACTTCTGAACTGCGTTTGTCTAAACAATGGTGTTCTCTTTGGTGTATTAGTCGCACATGGGTTTATGGGTTCCACATTGACATTAATATGGATAGGATTGCTGCCTTCTCTTCCCATTCTTGGACCTCTTGTATTCCTCTCATATGTTGCGCGCAGGATTTCCTCAATCTGCTCCACAGCCCAGAGATCCTCTACCTCTTCCTCATCACTCGCCAAGCCTTCCCTCACGGCTACGACTCTCTTCTTGGTGTTCACCTTGTATTGTTAGGGTACTCTGCTACGCGTCTTTCCAACTGTCGCCATGATCTTCTTGATCTGGTCATCATCCATCATGATCAGGTCCAAAGGTTCCTCCTTATTTCCCTTATCCTTTCCTCCTTCCATTTCTCCTCTTTCTGTCAGTGCTTCCCCCCTTCCCCCATGCACTCAAGGAAGTTTAGTTGTCTGACTCCATTGTCATTACACCTTTTTTATATAGCAATATATTAATCGAAGTATAGAATGATCGAATGTACCTTCCTTGAGGTCCTCGTATAAACTCTTGCTCGGATGCACTCTACGACTTCGTTGTATCTACTGCAAACTCTGTGATAAAACATACCACAATACTATCAAGCCAAAAGTCTACTCCACGAGTGAACTTGTTGTTCACCTGCTGAAGCTGCTCAATCTGTACTAGGGTCCACTCTATCTATCTAATCTGGTTCATTGCATGGCTATCCTTCAACCTTAGTATCCACTCCTACAATATATGTGGAAAATCAAAGAAAAAGACTTTGTGTAAATCAATAAACACATATTTCTCAAGGTATTTGCGAGGTGTTAGTCTAGGGTTTCTATTGTCTTTTTGTGCAAACTCTAGCTCCTTATTTGTTAGCCAAGTTTCGATCTCTGCTTTTGTGGAATTCCACGACCTCAATATTCCCTCCTAATGGCTCATTGGTCTCTTCCCTAACCTTTTCTTGATTCACTCCCGATAGATCTTTGAGTTATCTCCTCTATTATATCCTCTCCTGTTCCTACCAATGAGAACAAAACCATTTGTTGGTTACTTCTCTCCTATACTATTTGATTTTATTGACCCAGGTTTCGTGTCTTTCAGGTTTCCAACAAAGCCTCTAAAACTATCGACCCTCTTGGTAAACCAGAAGGAAACACAACACACAGAATGAGTTGTGCAGTCTCACTCAAGATAGCTTTAATGGGTGGCTGTAATACTCATGTGTTTATAACCTAGGATTGAGTGTGAGATAAGCCAGATAAATATTGAACCATTATTGTGATTATTCAATGTAGCCTACTATTATTCACGACTTATGCAGTAAATCCATAGGCTTATTCCCTTAATATCACAAAAGCACTTAAACAAGCAATAAAATAACTCATTCATTCAACATAATAATAACTGCTTTAGACAATAAGATATGCAAACATTCATCACATAACATAGATGTTATCATGGTTCACCCTCTCCTAGGGCTACATCCACAAAGATTTGGCTCTCATCTCTTTTATTATATTATGTTCGCATCTACAACACCGTGCACTTACAACTCTTCTCAGTCGAGTGAGATATTAGATGAGGCGGACTAGATCACACCAGGCTCCATAGCCTGTGATCTAACCCTCAAGATATACCCTCCCTCATCCTCTCTAGCTCAACAACTTATGCAGAATAGGTCTTACAATAAAACATTGCATAACGCATCAACTCATGCATAACTACAATAACATAATAATACTCCGAAGTGAACCAAACCCCTTATGATACCTAAGTATCTATATTTATGCATTTTGGGATCTTCAACCATTTACAATACTTTACCAAAATCCTAACCCTACCGTCGTTAGGTCTTCCTCTCATGCGTGTGTGCTGTTCTTCTTTCCAGCTGTTGCTTTCCTTGCATGCGCATGTGTTGTGTTTCCTTCTAGATTTCACTTTTCTCGTGGATGATTTATTTCCCCAAAACACCATGCTTTTCCACTTTGGCCTTTGGCTTGCCTCCAAAAGATGGACTAGAGAAACAAACAACAATATCATAGAGGGTTTCTTAGAGAAACTCAACAAAAGAAAAATATGTAGCTCTGAAAAACAAGATCAGATTTGATGGGGAAACAATTATTTTGGAACATTCACAATGAAAGAAGCTTATGAGATAGTTTCCCAACACAACATGACTCCTCAAGCCCAAATTTGGCTCAATATTTGGAAACAAAGTCTTTGGTCAAAAGTATCGACCTTCCTTTGGCTGATAGACCTAAATAGAGTTCTCACTTGGAACAATCTATGCAAATGGGGTCTCTTTGGCCCCTCTTGATGCCCTCTTTTCCAGATGCATGAGGACACAACATAGAACCTCTTAAATACCTGCACCTATACAGAAAAACTATGGACCCTCTAGGCACTTCTCTTTAGGTGCTCTGGTCGTAACACAGACTCCATAAGGGACACCATAGAACGATGACAATAAACAATAATACAAAATCCTATTGTCAACAGAGCATGGAACCTCTTACCTAGATTTCTTACCTGGGAATTCTGGAAGGAGCACAACCGTAGGGTCTTTAATCTCCAAGTTCTGCCTACAGAAGATCTATGGAACGAGTTCCACACTTGAGTCCGGGAAACAATTTTGTCCCATCCCTGGGTGGAAAAAGAATGGCATGCTAGCCCGTTTGAGCTATCAATAATCCAATGCCTCAAACTCAGAAACAACCTAGCCTCCCTCAGAAAGAAACCATAAATGGCCCCTCCATCCTCCGATTCTTAATGGAACACCCCCTAGAAAGGTTTTTCAAGATGAACTTCAATGGGTCCTCAAAAGGAAATCTGGTCAGGTAGGGTATGGAGGAGTCTTTTGAACCAGCAAAGGCAATATCTTGAGAATATATGGGGGTCAAATAGGGATAAATACCAACAATGCAGTGGAACTCCAGGTGCTATAAGAAGGGCTCTGTGTATCCTAGGTGCAAGGGTATGACAAGATAATCATAGAAGGTGACTCCTAGAGCGTAATCAATATATTCAAAATATTGCAACAAGGCTCCCCGAATTCGAAAACCTCAAAAATTTGGTGTCTAGAGGCTATCCTGGAATCTATTCAACAAATTTTGGCCTCCATGCTAGTAATCATTACCAGACATGTGGATCTCTCGATCAACAAACTCACAGACTGGTTAGCTAATGAAATTCTCAGGATCAAGGAGGACTCATGGGACAAGCTCTGGAAAATATAAAAGGAGGAGGGTTTCACTCAAGCCTATGCCATAATAGAAATACATGACCTTTACACCCATGATCATGAGAGAAGGGAATGCCCAAGTGAGTGCCAAACCCCCTAGGAAGCCAGAAGAAGAATTTACAACAAGACCGACCCTGAGGCAGAGAGGGACTGAGAGAAAAACAATTTCAGCAGAAGGCCAACTATGGATAGGAAGGACTTGAATTTTCAAGAAGTCGAGTGCCCAGAGGAAGGATGTGACATGCCGCATATCCACATAAACACTTGCCACCTATGAGACCCCCAGACTTGGCAAACATGCCAGTTGATAGGAAAAGGTGGGGAAGGTTCCATGGGTCTCCTCCCATCAAGAGAGACACAACCCTTCATGGAAGAATAGATAAGGAGGAATAAAGACAGAGGGGGATCCCAGAACTTGTGGGGGGATAGTAAATGACCCTGCATATCAGTCCTCCCCTCCCACGTGCAAAAAAATCAACACCCATCGATATCTCTAGCAATCAGAAGACGTTCAACTGCCAACTACCCACAAGGACTGCAATCTACAAGACCGTGGCTTGAGAATACCATAACAACATTTATTGTAGAGGAACTATCCCAAAAGGCCAGGGGGGAGATCCAATAGGATGACCTCGAGATCCCCCTCTAGCTCACTCAAAAGGACAAGCACCAAAACCAAGGGAAATACATCAATGAAACTCGAACTCCAACTATTAAAGGAAGGTGGGATGCTCACACCGACACCAATCAACAATAGTTAAGACAATTAATGAAGGAACCCAATCTTGAGGATGAGAAAAACAAGGAATGATGGTTCTACCATGCGGTTAAGGATTCAAGAGGAATCCCGGTGCAAGGCCAGGAAGGTGAAGGGAAATCATAAATAAATGAGAGTAATGGGGAATCCTTAGGACACCTAGACTCACTCCTGTCCCTATGATAGTCACTCAGATGATGAGCCCCTCTCGTCAGTGTAGGAACGCGACACTTAGTGAAATTTTGATGCTGGATTCGCAGCTCGAGAGCCTGGATCAAACCTTTCAGTCCCCTTCTTTCCGATAGTGAGTGATATATTGGAAATCCTCTTTCAATCTGGTACCACCCTTCAATTTGGGCCCTCATCAGAGATACCATAACCCCTAGGAATGGTTATCCTCCCAGTTACAGATGTGACTGAGGTCTCCTTAGATCTTCCTCTTCACGACGATAGGAGGAGGGGGTTCCAGAATCTAGAGTCCAACAGGAGTATTTTAATGCCGCCATAAACTACATTTCAAACACCCCTTAGTGATTCCATAGAGCTCTGAAGGAAGTGGAAGACACAATCAACAAGGAACGAGAGATGAATACGGATACATAAATACATGATACCAATTTCCACTAGGTTCAAGATGTTGGCCACACTAGGGGTAGGGACAATCGATATTGGTGGACTTTTGAACTCTATTGGCACCTCAAGACGCTTCTGGGCCAAATTCTTCAAACCAGAGAAGACACGCAAAACACGACCCAACATCAGTTCGATGAACTCCACTTGATGGTTCGAGAAATCCTCACCTGCCTCTTTCAACTCGTCATTAGCCTCCAAGGCACCAAGAAGCTCAACCGGCTCACCCTCAGACCTTAGGAGAGGGACCTTTGACCCCATGAAGTTGGTTCCCTAACAATCCTTTTTTTGAAAATGATAGTTTTCAATAATTATAAGCATGGTACTTTCATCAGAACTCTAGTTTTTAAGTTTTTCTGGACTCTCCATAAACAATATATTTGGATGGATGGTATCTACCTTTGCTACTGGTCTGGTTTCCCGAGTGGCAGGCCAACAACAAGAGTTTTATTATTTTATGATACTTTAAAAATATAATAGAATGTAGGACCTGACCACACAATAACTCTGTTATGATTTCCATTGTTTGTTCATCCTAGTAATCTCCAATGTTGGCCATTTTGGGATGCTCAACTGTCCCTATGTTGACTTTATTCACTTTAATCGGTGCGGAAATGACTTTTGATTCTATGGGTGGTCCTTCCACATCTATTTCCCCTCCTTCTTCTTCAATGTGAATATCGTGCCGATCATCTTCATCCGGTGCTTCCTCTTGCACATGGTAACATGACAACAGTTCCTTGACTGTCTGTTTATTCCGTTGTTTCTCTTCTCTGATATGTTTTGTTTTTGGTGCTTGGATGAATATCACTCCTCTTATCCGTTTAAGCGTGACGTCTATGTTGGGGTTCTCATGCTAAAATGAGAAAGTGACTATAAAATTATGTTGCAATGTCATCCAGGTTGTAGTTCCTTTGCACAATTCCTGGTCTATATACCAGTTCATTGGGATTCCCTCGAGAGTGTGTATAAAATGATGAGGCCATTCCCTTGGAGGTGTCATTTTCCATCGCATTCTACACTCCTCCAAGTGCTCCACTATTTCTCTTTTTCCATCACATTTATGTTGTTTTTTGTTTTTCTGTTCTACGTCAAACCTTATGCGTAGTAACCACTTACATTGGTACCAGTATGTGATGGTCGCTTTGTGTGCGCCCCACCATCTTGTAGGTGTGCCCTTGAGTGCTAGATCAAGTGCTAACAGTTTCTGATTCTCTAAGACTTCATCTTCATACTTTGTTAAGAATGTTTCCAAATCATTTACTCCGTGGAAATTGGGTGGTTCTCTGATTTATGTGCCTACCCATCTTACTGTGCGGTCTATTCTTGCACATCTCCTCACGGACACTTCGTGTAGCTTTTGTTTCTAGTTCTCTAAACCGATATCTAAATCTGTTTCACAGGAAGTGATGCTCCGCCAAATGAGTATCCTGTCTACAGTTGGGTTTACGTAATCCTCATTGCATACAGTTCTTCTATACAACTGGAAAATTTCCTCTAGGTCCAAACAAGTAGGTTCTACAAACCTCTCCCCTTCTGCTGGGTCCAATGGCACTGATCCGGATTATTTTCGGCACGAAATGAGAGTGGAGGTATAACACATAAATATTTAAAGATATTTCAAGAGAGACAACAATATAACAAAGATATTGTGGAAATAAAACAAGAGTCACAGATATACAGTAATACACGATTTCTATTAATGAAATAAATGTATAGAGACTGTAAAATACAAAGTGAAAGACTCGCTGGAATGGTGGTAGCTTATCTCTGAGAAGAGATGTGATGGATACTCGCATCCGTGAGAAGATCATTATTACAATGAGGCTCTAAGGGCCTTTTTAACATAAGTAAAATCCAAAACCCTAACCCCGGAAGATGAAAGGCCAAAAGGTTTGTGGGC
>JZKD02S1673463.1:461251-472774 GCA_000966675.3 Picea glauca | reverse complement strand
GCTTGGTAAGAAATGGTTAGATTTCTTGAGCAAGTAAGGCTTGCATTTCTTTGTTGTAGATGCACATTTCAGCCTTATGTATCCATTTATGTTGAGAGTATGACAAGTTGCAACAGTTTATCCCAACTTGTATGATGCAAGTTGCATGTGAATGTAATTCATTTGAAGGCATTCTTGTTTGTTGCACAACTTCGCCAGGAGGATGTAAAAGAGGGATATGATGCTCACTTGTTACAGCCATATATCTTTTTCATATTCCTCTCTTATGTACCCACATGTTTTGGGTTTTTGTACTTATGTTTGTACTTGAAGGAGAGTTGAAGAGCTATGCACATACATGTGTTTTTGTGTGTGTGTAAACAATGAACCTGGTGATAGTTCATCCTGAATGACTCATGATTGTAACATGATTGTGTATCATGAATGCCGACTTGTTATTTTGGAAAAGTCAATATGTTTCAAATGAGTCTCGACTTGTGTCGATGTTGTTTTGACGACTATGTTGTGTCGATCATGTTTTTCGACTTGTGTTTAGTCGATTGTTGGCTTGTAAGTTGATTTTGAGTACACCAAGATGCAGGAAAACACCATGTACTTTGATGAAGTACAAGATGCGACCATTTGCTTGAAGAGAAAAAAGACTTTGTTGGCATCATTTTCAGTTTTGTATAAATTTGTTTTCAAGATTTATGGTTTTCTTGGTTTGTGACAAGGTGTTGCAGGAAAGTTTTTGTAGCCATTGGAGAGCGGATTGTGTTGATGTCAAAGAGTTTACAAGAGGGACTTGATTCTCAGTGGGAAGGTTGGTAGTCTTCCAAGCACAAAGATAATAGTGGGCCAGCAGCAGTAAGAGAACAATGGTTGAGGGACATAGCCAGTTGTAGTGCAAGGCATGTCAAGGTATCCAGGTGATTGTCAAAAAGACTTTTCAAGTAGAATCAATTGATAGAACTTGGAAGCATAAGAGTATTGAAGCTCAAGCAGATAATCATAAGATTTTGTGGGTCCAAAAGCCTTTCAGTGGGAAGGTGTGATCAGAATCTGGACCAGGGGTCAAAATTTTGCTAAAAATTCAAAGTTCTCGGAATCACTTCAAATCGAACGGGTATGTAGGCCTCATTGTTACAAATCCAACACAACTCGTTTGGGTTCAAACAGATGTCGGATGAGAGAGATATCACGTTCTGTTCGATTCGTCAAATAGGCAAAAAAAATGTGTGTTGACTCTACAGTCCGTATGGATGATGATGTGGAAGGGTCGTACGACACGTGGTAGGTGTTGGTTGGCAGTTGTGTGGATGAATTGGCATCCGACACGTGGCTTGTTTGCGGTGAATGGAATGGTGATGCATGGCCCAATCAATGCCCACCACGTGTCACCTGGACAGTGGTCTAAAACTTATGTAGTTGGCAGGACTCGACCCCGCGACCTTCGGGCAAGGGGAAGAGCTTTGGGAAGGGCCACCCAACCGACATGCCCACCTATGGTTATTAATATACATATGGGATTTAATTTATTTGAGTTTCAAATGTTTTGAAATGGGGCACGGTTTGGGTCGGGGCTAAGCCCCGACTCCCGGTCATATATGTATGCCATGGAACCACCGATGTGCGCGCCCTCCGACCCCATTACCATATGGTTTAAAATCTTGGCCCTTTTTGTATATGCGCGCGGTCACATGGACCCATATGTCCACGGTTTTGGCGGTTAGGGGCTAGGCCCGCCCTAACCGTCCTACAGTTCGCACTATTTTGCGGTTGCGCTCGGTGCTAGGTTTTATCATGAGATTGAGTGCATGTGGTAGGTGGGAGGCACAAAGGTGCATTTTGGCGAACCAAAGACAACAAGCTTGAAGGAGGGAAATGGCAGGAGGCCTATCTTCTTCATTTTTTGGCCAAATGAGGTGCCGAAAAAGACCAGCTAGGGGTTTTTGGACATTCTGAATCCATTGACACTATTTTCAAAGCCATTTGAAGACTTATTTTGCAGGTTTTTTACCATTGAAGTTTCAGAGAGCTCTAGGGAGCTTGAAGCCCTCATTGATTGAGGTTATGCTCATATGAGCCCAAGTCTGTTTTTGTGACTGAATAATCAATTTTGGCTAATTGTTATGCTCTTAACACATTGGGATAGGTTTCAGATCCATTTGAGAACTTTTACATGTGTTTTTTTCCATAAGGAAGCTCAGGGAAGCTTAAGGCCACATGTAGAAGAGGTCATGCCTGAATGAGCCATGATCCATTTTCAGAGTTCTATTAGTCATTTTTGGGGTTTTTATGTATTCTGAACCCAATGGTACAGTCAAAAAATCCATTGAAGTTGAGCAACAGTTTGTAAAAGAATATTTGACAAACTAATCCCAAAGAGCCAAGTCCATTGATGGAGGCTCAAGGAGATGTAGCCCAGAGAGGGGTGAACTCCTTTATCATCTTGTTATTGTTGTGAGTTTGATGGTTTATTTGCTGCAAGTTGTGCTTATTGTGTATTTATTTAAACAACATATTTAACCATTTAAAAGAAAATTTCCTCACACATGAACATTTGAAATAAGATGCATAAGCTTGGCACATAATTTATCTTGCATAACTAAGACATTGAGCAAGGTCCTGCAGTTTATTTTAATGAAGTAGAGGGTGCTTGCATAGCAAAACAAGTCAGCCCCCTATTTTCAGATCATTAGTCCCTGTCTATAACGTTGTACCAAGATTTATAGTAATTTATATAATGCTATAACATTTTTTACCTAAATAATAGTATAAACAATTATTTAAATTTTATTCAATATTAATTTTAATGTTTTTAAATGTAAATTTGGAACTTTGATTTTGTTTATGATAATAAAGGTTTGTAACTAGAAATTTATCCTTCTTGACTTTAGAGTTAAAATGGATATATACTTGTATATACTATTTTATATTAATATTAATAAATAAACTATAAATTAAATTTATGATATTTATCCTATAATATTAATATTAAATATAGTATTCATTATTAATATGTAATAATGTTTTGTTAAATTTTATTCAATTAATTATTCAAATTTATTTTTATTTTTCATTTTTCATGTCGAATGTGTTATGTGATATAGATTTTGCACCTAACACTTCCGTCATATACATTTTGCACCCAACAATTACAATACATTTTGCACAGAGTAGTAGGTTCACATTTTTCATTTTTCATGTCTAGCCTGTTCCATGATATACATTTTGCACCGAACACTTCCGTCATATACATTTTGCACCCAACAATTACGGAGTCGCGGGTTGCGGATTGCAAGTTCATATTTATAGTCATGCTTATGTATTAGGAGTTTGACCCCCAACAACAACATGAGATTTAGTAATTTATAGAATATTATAACATTGTACCAAGATTTATAGTAATTCATATAATGCTATAACACTTTTTACTTAAAGAATAGTATAAACAATTATTTAAATTTTATTCAATATTATTTTTTAATGTTTTTAAATGTAAATTAGGAATTTTGGAATTTTGATTTTGTTTATGATAATAAAGGTTTGTGCCTAGAAATTGATCCTTCTTGACTCTAAAGTTAAAATGGATATATACTTGTATAAATTATTACGGAATCGCGGGTTGCGGAGTCTGGGGTTCACATTTATAGTCATGCTTATGTATCATGAAGCCAACCCCAACTGACCACCAGTCCAACCCCAACCGATAGCAACATGAGATTTAGTAATTTATATAATATTATAACATTGTACCAAGATTTATACTAATTCATATAATGCTATAACCCTTTTTACTTAAAGAATAATATAAATAATTATTTAAATTTTATTCAATATTATTTCTAATGTTTTTAATAGAAATTTTAAAATTTTGATTTTGTTTATGATAATAAAGGTTTGTACCTAGAAATTGATCCTTCTATTTATTTTTATTTTTTATTTTTCATGTCCAGCTTGTTCTGTGATATATATTTTTCACCCAACTTCCGTTGTGTACATTTTGCACCCAACAATTACGGAGTGGGGGGTTTGCGAAGTCTAGTAATTTATAAAATATTATAACATTGTACCAAGATTTATATTAATTTATATAATGCTATAACACTTTTTACTTAAAGAGTAGTATAAACAATTATTTAAATTTTATTCAATATTATTTTTAATGTTTTTAAATGTAAATTTGGAATTTTGATTTTGTTTATGATAATAAAAGTTTGTACATAGAAATTGTTCCAATTACGGAGTTGCTGATTGGCGGAATAGCGGGTTCACATTTTTCATTTTTCATGTTCAATATACATTTTGCACCCAACAATTACAGAGTAGCGGGTTGATTTGCAAAGTAACGGGTTTACATTTATAGTCATGCTTATGTATCACGAGTCTAACCCAGATGAAAACAACATGAGATTTAGTAATTTATAGAATATTATAACATTGTACCAAGATTTATAGTAATTCATATAATGCTATAACACTTTTTACTTAAAGAATAGTATAAACAATTATTTAAATTTTATTCAATATTATTTTTAATGTTTTTAAATGTAAATTAAGAATTTTGGAATTTTGATTTTGTTTATGATAATAAAGGTTTGTACCTAGAAATTGATCCTTCTATTTATTTCTATTTTTCATTTTCATGTCGAGCTTGTTCCGTGATGTAACCCAACACTTTCGTTGTATACAGTTGGTTATTATAACATTGTACCAAGATTTATAGTAATTTCTCTAATGCTATAACACTTCTAATGTTTTTAAATGTAAATTTGGAATTTTGAAATTTTGATTTTGTTTATGATAATAAATGTTTGTACCTACAAATTGATCCTTCTTGACTCTATAGTTAAAATGGATATATACTTGTATATACTGTTTAATATTAATATTAATAAATAAACTATAAATTAAATTCATAATATCTATCCTATAATATTAATATTAAATATCGTATTCATTATTAATATGTGATAATGTATTGTTAAATTTTATTCAATTAATTATTGATTTTATAATTTTTATTTTTATTTTTCATGTCCAGTTTGTTTTGTGATATACATATTGCACCCAACACTTTCGTCATATACATTTATACATTTTGCACCCAACAATTTTGTCATATACATTTTTCACCCAACAATTACAGAGTCATGGGTTGGCCGAGTAGCGGTTCACATTTTTCATTTTTCTTGTCCAGCTTGTTCCATGATATACATTTTTCACCCAACACTTTCTTCATATACATTTTGCACCCAACAATCAGGGAGTGGCTGGTTGCGGAGTGACCGGTTCACATTTATAGTCATGCTTATGTATCACGAGTCCGACCCACCACAACATGAGATTTAATAATTTATATAATACAATACCAAGATTTATAGTAATTAATATAACCAAGATTTATAGTAATTCATATAATACTATAACACTTTTTACTTAAAGAATAGTATGAACAATTATTTAAATTTTATTCAATATTATTTTTAATGTTTTTAAATGTAAATTAAATATTTTGGAATTTTGATTTTGTTTATGATAATAAAGGTTTGTACCTAGAAATTGATCCTTTTATTTATTTTTATTTTTCATTTTTCATGTCCATATATATTTTGCACCCAACACTTCCATCTTATACAATTTGCACCCAACACTTACGGAGTGGCGGGTTGGCGGAGTAGCAAGTTCACATTTATAGTCATGCTTATGTATCAAGAGTCAGATTGCAACATGAGATTTATTAATTTATAAAATATTATATCATTGTACCAAGATTTATAGTAATTTATATAATTCTATAACACTTTTTACTTACATAATAGTATAAACAATTATTTAAATTTTAATGAATATTATTTTTAATGTTTTTAAATGTAAATTTGGTATTTTGGAAATTTGTTTTTGTTTATGATAATAAAGGTTTGTACCTAGAAATTGATCCTTCATGACTCTACGGTTAAAATGGATATATACTTGTATATATTATTTTATATTAATATTAATAAATAAACTATAAATTAAATTTATGATATCTATCATACAATATTAATATTAAATATCGTATTCATTATTAATATGTGATAATGTTTTGTTAAATTTTATTCAATTAATTATTGAAATTTATTTTTATTTTTTATTTTTCATGTTCAGCTTGTTTTGTGATATACATTTTGCACTCAACACTTCCGTCATATACATTTTGCATCCAAAAATTACGAAGTCGCAAGTTGGCGGAGTCGTTGGTTCACATTTTTCATTTTTCATGGTTTAACTTGTTCCACGATATACATGTTGGACCCAACACTTCTGTCATATACATTTTGCACCCAACAATTACAGAGTGGGGGGTTCACATTTATAGTCATGCTTATGTATCACGAGTCCCACCCAGACCCCCGACAACAATATGAGATTTAGTAAATTTTTAATGTTTTTAAATGTAAATTTGGAATTTTGGAATTTCGATTTTGCTTATGATAGTAAAGGTTTGTACCTAGGAATTGATTTTTTTGTCTCTAGAGTTAAAATGGATATATACTTGTATATACTATTTAATATTAATATTAATAAATAAACTATAAATTAAATTTATGATATTTAATCTATACTATTAGTATTAAATATCGTATTCATTATTAATATTTGATAAAGTTTTGTTAAATTTTATTCAAATTTATTTTTATTTTCATTTTTCATGTCCAACGTTCCCTGATATAGATTTTGCACCCAACATTTCATACATTTTGCACCCAAATGTGATAATTTTTTTGTTAAATTTTATTTTATTAATTATTCACATTTATTTTTATTTTTCATTTTTCATGTCCAGCCCGTTCCGTGATATACATCTTGCACCCAACACTTCTACCATATACATTTTGCACCCAAAAATTGTGGACTCGTGGGTTCACATTTATAGTCATGCTTATGTATCACGAGTTCGACTTACTGCAACATTAGATTTAGTAATTTATAGAATATTATAACATTGTACCAAGATTTATAAATTAAATTAATGATATCTATTTTATAATATTAATCTTAAATATCATATTCATTATTAATATGTGATAATGTTTTGTTAAATTTTATTCAATTAATTATTCAAATTTGTTTTTATTTTTCATGTCTAGCCTGTTTCGTGATATATATGTTAAGTAAACATTTAAGACTCTGAGGCCTGTTAGGTAAACATTTAAGGCTGTCAAAACCATCTAAGGGCCTCACGCTGTGTAAACATTTAAGAAAGAATGTGTGTGACAGAACTCTTTAAGTACGTTAAGTACTTAATAATAATAAAAAATAGACAAACCTTGAATACGCTAGCATATCAAACATTGGAATACATTTAGCTAGCATATCAAACATTGGAATAAATTTAGCTAGCAGAAAATGCTAAGACAAACATTTGAACTAATGCTAGCATTAATCCACCTTCAAGGAATGCATAAAAAAACATATGATTCAAAAAGACCATATACGATCAATTTTTTTGGATATGCTAAAATATAAAACATTGGGAATGGTGAAGCTGACAATAATACCTCCAATCTATTATCTAATCAGATTATGACGTATATGCTACTTTTTATTATATAAAAATCAATGTTTTTTGTTCCCTAGTTCCAACATTAGATATTATGTCCAGCTTGTTTTGTGATATATATTTTGCACCCAACACTTCCGACTTATATAGTTGGTACCCAACAACTACAGAGTGGCCGATTGGCAGAGTATTGGGTTCACATTTATAGTCATGCTTATGTATCAAGAGTTCGACCGCAACATGAGATTTAGTAATTTATAAAATATTATAACATTGTACATTTGGAATTTTGGAATTTTGATTTCATTTATGATAATAAAGGTTTGTACCTAGAAATTTATCCTTCTTGACTCTACAGTTAAAATGGATATATACTTGTACATTCTATTTTATATTAATATTAATAAATAAACTATAAATTAAATTTATGATATCTATCATATAATATTAATATTAAATAAAAGGTGGGGTAAGTAGCCGACTTGGTAAGTCGCTCTTGTAACGATGGTGTGACCCGTGTTTGATTCTCTCAAAGGCATTTCTCACTCGAATGAGAGTGCTGATTCGGTGATTGGGCATGTTAAGTTGCATTGCATTGTAGGAGAATTTAACCGGGATATGAACCCCCATCATTTAAGGTGGGGTAAGTAGTCGAATTGGTAAGTCTCTCTTGTAACGATGGTGTGACCCGTGTTCGAGTCTCTCGAAGGCATTTCTCACTCGAATGGGAGTGCTGATTCAATGATTGGGCATGTTAAGTTGCATTGCATTGTAGGAGCATTTAACCAGGATATGAACCCCCATCTTTTGTCCCCGAGGTGTAGGACAGTCGGTGACAGAGTGTGTTGTTAAGCCACTCCGTGTTGAAAAGTCATCAGTTCAAAACCTGCGGGGACAAAAGATCCAACCATGTTAAACGTTGGTGTGGCTCAGGCCCGGTGCGATCCTCGGGTGATTTTGTCGGCTTAGATGCCCCTGAGTCACAGTTTCTCAAGCTAAAGGTTAATCTCACTGCCAAGAAGGTTTGGACAAATTAACAAACGAAAAAAATATTAATATTAAATATGGTATTCATTATTAATATGTGATAATGTTTTGTTAAATTTTATTCAATTAATTATTGAAATTTATTTTTATTTTTCATTTTTCATGTCCAGCTTGTTCTGTGATATACATTTTGCACCCAACAATTACGGAGTCTAGGGTTCACATTTATAGTCATGCTTATGTATCACGAGTCTGAGTCCGACCCCTACCCCCGACAACATGAGATTTAGTAATTTATATAATATTATAACATTGTATGAAGATTTAAAGTAATTTATATAATGCTATAACATTTTTTACTTAAAGAATAGTATAAACAATTATTTAAATTTTATTCAATATTATTTTTAATGTTTTTAAATGTAAATTTGAAATTTTCGATTTTTGCTTATGATAATAAAGGTTTGTACCTAGGAATTGATCCTTCTTGACTCTAGAGTTAAAATGAATATATACTTGTATATACTATTTTATATTAATATTAATAAATAAACTATAAATTAAATTTATGATATCTATCCTATACTATTACTATTAAATATAGTATTCATTATTAATATGTGATAATGTTTTGTTAAATTTTATTCAATTAATTATTCAAATTTATTTTATTTTTCATTTTTCATGTCCAACGTATAGATTTTGTACCAAACATTTCCGTCATATAAATTTTGCACCCAAATGTGATAATTTTTTTGTAAAATTTTATTCAATTAATTATTCACATTTATTTTTATTTTTCATTTTTCATGTCCATCCCGTTCCATGATATACATCTTGCACCCAACACTTCCACCATATACATTTTGCACCCAACAATTTTGGACTCGCGGGTTCACATTTATAGTCATGCTTATGACATTAGATTTAGTAATTTATAGAATATTATAACATTGTACCAAGATTTATAAATTAAATTAATGATATCTATTCTATAATATTAATATTAAATATGGTATTCATTATTAATATGTCATAATGTTTCATTAAATTTTATTCAATGTCTAGCCTGTTCCGTGATATATATGTTAAGTAAACATTTAAGGGTCTGAGGCCTGTTAGGTAAACATTTAAGGCTGTCAGAACCGTCCAAGGGCCTCGTGCTGTGTAAACATTTAAGAAAGAATGTGTGTGACATGCTTATTTATGTACATTAAGTACTTGATAATAATTAAAAATAGACAAACCTTGAATACGCTAGCATATTAAACATTGGGATAAATTTAGCTAGTAGAAAATGCTAAGACAAACATTCGAACTAATGCTAGCATTAATCCACCTTCAAGCAATGCATAAAAAAATATATGATTCAAAAAGACCATATACGATCAAAAAGTTTGGATATGCTAAAATATAAAACATTGGGAATAACGAAGCCGACAATAAGACCTCCAATCTGTTATCTAATCAGATCATGGCATATATGATACTTTTTATTATATAGAAATCAATGTTTTTTGTTCCCTAGTTCCAACATTAGATATTATGCAAATATTTGTGGTCAAAAGACAAACTAATATGAGGTCAAAAAATTATCGATCGCTATAGTCCCTCTATGCCTACGAAAAAAACTAATAACATAGAATCCAATGTATCTAACTGTACAATAATATATATATCAATCAATATTTAATAAAATAAAATATATACATTAAAAGCATCAAATAAATAATATAATAAAATGTTACATAAATTCTAACATATCTAGTAATGGTCTTTAACCTAAATATGTAATCATGAGAAGTTCTCGTGAACCCCATAAACAACTTAACAATAAGACCTCAAACTATACAATCAATAGAAATTGAAAAATAAACTTATTTTATTATTTAATTGGAAAAATATAAATTATTATAAAAAAAAAAAACTTTGTTTAAAATGAATATGTTTGAACACCCACAAAAAAAATTAATGTGAAATCAATAATGAACTCATTACCATAGTTCATGACTTTTGAAAATAAATAAATTAATAACAATATTATAAAAACAATAAATAACTATATCTATCTTGCATAAATTTTTTTTATGACTTTTTCTTTAAAAACTTTATAACATAATGTTCCAATGTTATGGTTAACTACATACATTTACATTTCCTTTAGTTCCTTAAAAGATACTCTACATGTTTATCAATTTCTACAAGGTAGAGTCTAGTGTTCATTGATATTGGGCAGGAAAGAGATGATTTAGCTTTAAATTGGACTATACTCAAGTTTGAATTATTAACTTTTTAAGGTTTACTTGATTGATTAAGGAGGACTTAACAACCACACAACCATGGTAGAGTGGATCCTTCCTTCTCATTTATTCATAGGAGTTTTATTAGGGCATTGAATCATCTTTTGTCTCTTATAATTACCTATATGAATTCGAAAGGGTGTAAGCTTTGACTGGGTGAAGTAGGGTGGAGGGAGTGTGTTAGTGAGGTAGGGGTATCATTCTTTATTTAAGCAAGGAAATTTCTCCTCCTTATTGATCTTGCAGGGCTTTAATAAGTTATGAAGGAATCAGGTATGATGGAATGCATTCTTGTGAGCTGTAATAAGTCATGGTAGAAATCAAGCATGTTGGAATGCATTCTTGTAGGATGGAATAAGTCATGGCAAGAATCAGGGATTCACCCACCTATTATTTACAATGACTTGTTTAAATCATTTTTCTTAACTCATACTCGATAGATAATATTATGTATATACTTTTTGTTTTTAGCATCAATACACTCAACAAGAAAAAATATATTACACTCTATTTGTAAAAAAAGAAAATAATGATTACTAACATCAATTCACAAATACCATCTATTCCATATAAAATACATTTTTTTTATAATAATAATCTATTTTTAAGATCACAATCAAGCTAGACATCAAATTGATATATAAAACTTTCTTATTTATTAAATAAAAAACCCACTTCACTTAAAAACAATATATAATAAATATTTAT
>JZKD02S1673463.1:449269-461201 GCA_000966675.3 Picea glauca | reverse complement strand
TTATCCCATAAATAAATCAATTAATAATATTTAACAAAACAAAAATTCAATTAACAACGTATTTTTTTAAAACACATATCATTAGCAATCTATCCACCACATGCAAAACCTATCCATTTGTTTGTACTTGTTCCCTACCATCATCACCATTCATCCCTTCACCCTTTTACCTTTAAAACCACGACCAAATTAGAAGACAATAATAATAGTTAGTTATAATAACAACAATGAATCTTATATAGACAGAAGTGATATGGTATTGATATCAATAAAATAAAATAAAATAAAATAATAAAGAGGAGACTTAATATAATAAAATAAATTATCTAGAAGGAGAGTTAGTGGTATTTTCATGAAGTGTACATATCCCATACTAACCACCTTTTTTTATTATTTTTTTCATTTTCACTCTCATACCTTTATTTATGAAAGTGGGGTTGGGGAATAATAGAGAAAATCACCTTTATATATGAGGGTGAGGGTTGGGGGATAATAGAGAAAATTACCCTCATTTATGAGGGTGGGGTAGGGGAATAATAGAGAATTTTTTTTCTCTATTATTCCCCCTATTGACCACCTATTTCAACTAGGGGTTCAACTCCATGTTCCATGAAGATATGTACTTATGGGTACAACCATTTTGAAGATTTTTTCTCAAACATGGCAAATTTTGCCCTCGGCACGCTTTTCAATGTAACAAAAATTTCTGCTCCCCTGCATGGGATAATATGGTAATATGATAGCATGAGTCAATTTTTGTCTAGTTACCTTGTAATTTATCATTAGGGAAGTCCTTTCATCGAGTTTTTTGTTTCCTCAGGTAATTAACCTTGCTTAACCACAATTTTAATTATCCTTGAGTTTTTCACTCACAAATAATTCTCCAAAGTGGTGAAAGGTGTTCTAATGATCGAACCCATGGGAAACTAAGGTTTATGATTATTGTAAATGCCGATGCTAGACATTTACTAGAGTCTCATGGAATTCCATTAAGTTTTGATAGGATTTTTTTAAAATAATTAAATTTCCCACAAACATGGGATTTTTAATTATTTTTGATGTAAAATTTAAAAAAATGGTCCTTGGGGATTTTGTATAGAAGTATGATTACTCAAATAAAATGGTTCATAAAATCCTACACCCTTGTTCCAAGTCTCATCTCATTTTGACAAGTTTTGCTAGGCCATTGTCCATGAGGAGTCAAAGTCGGTCAAAAATCGACATGTAATTGGATTAATTAAAATAACAAAATTTTGTAAAAGCCACAAAAGTCACGAGTGAGAGTGGGAAAAGTGTCCCAAATTTATTTCCTAAGTTGGGAAAATGATTTCCAACTTAGAAACACCCCCTTTGCTTAGCCAACAACCCACATTGACCATCTCCTTAGAAGAGGGGTGCCCCCCTTTGCTCAATAACTCATGAAAAATAAAAAATATACCATGGGGGCTCCAATACTTTGGTGGTACCCCCCATTCATCCCCACTACACTTTTAATTAATAATAAAGGGGGTTTACCCCTTCCCCACTCATCCCTCAACCCTCACCCTCCTCTCTTGACCCAAAAGTGTGCCCCCCTTGATGAGACCCTCTTCCATTGGATGGGCGCCACTTAGAGCTCATCCAAGTGGGATCTCTCCTCATATTATCCTATAAATTGGACCCCCTCCTCCTCATTTTATCATCTATTCTCATAGCAATTCTACTATATCAAAATTTATCTCATTCTTTCCCTCTCTCTCTCTCTCATGTTCATATGTGTAAATCTTGCTACAAGTATTTGTAGCAACATTTTGGTGGATAATAAATGAAGCTTTCGAGAATCTATGGTGTGCATTGGGAGTCTTATTGGTGTCTTCATTGTGTTCTTGTGAGGTGATACATTTCCATTTCATTTTTGCATTTTTCTTTCACTAGTTCTACTTGGAGACTCAAGCAAAGTCTTTTACTTGGGTGATATTAGTAGTAGTATTGATATTGATCTTGTGGTAGTTTCTTATTGAGTTTGAAAAGTATTTTACAAGATTTTGGGATGCTCTCACCTTCATGTTTCCTTGTGTATCAAAGACAAGCTGGTTTGGGGATCACTAGAGGATTGAAGGATTGGTTTTAGAGTGGAAAGCCAACTCTTTTCAATCATCCAAAGTTTCCAAGATTTTCTAACATTCTTTTCCTTATATTCCTCATTTCTAAGCATTGTTATGACATAGAATAGACACTAAAGGTTTCAATATAATTTTCAAATTTTCTACTTAAATTTATGTATCATTGGGCTAATAAAACTTAACAAGTTCTTGGTGTTTTGTAACATTTTCCATAAAAGTATACCTTGCTGATTTTTTATGCAGATTTCTAGCAACAAAGGGGAAGTGCTACTAGTTTGAGCCCCAAAGACCTCCAAAAGGAATTCTAGACTTGGGATATCAAATCCCCATCCTTCTCACTCTTTTAAGTCATTGTAAGCCACCCTTGAGAGTCTCTTGGATGTTCATTCTCTCAATTTTATATCAAAAATCTGATATTGTAATAGTTAGAATAAATCACCCACATCTTGCAAAGAGAGTGGCCTAAGCCATCCTCGCAACATCCTGAAGGCTAGATTATATTTTCTTTCTTGTTTTTCCTTTTACACCCACCTTGGCCAAAACGATAGGCATTGTGCCTCCACTTGTGCCATTGTTGAGGTTGTTTTTTCTTTCAAGACTTTTAATTCTTTTCATTACACCCACCTTGGCCAAAATGGTAGGCATTGTGCCTCCACTTGTGTCATTGTTGTGGGGTTGCAATTTCCTTTTTAAGAAAACTAATAAAGTATTTAAATTTATTTATTTTGCCCCACCTTGCAAGAGATTGACATAAGCCATTCCTTGCAATAACGGAAGGCTTGTATAATCTTAAAATCATTACTAAAGTAATATTTTTGTTCTCCATTTTTGCCCTGTATTCTCTCCCCTTGCCACTTTGTGGATCCTGGGTGACAAGAGAAGGAAAAAGATAGAGGTTTAGTAATTAGGAATCCAACCATTTATTGTTTCTACCATCAAAGATAATACTTGAGGAATATACTTGGGGTTCTAGGTCAGGGACGATCTCACGACACTAGGTGTCCCTCGGGTTGAGTACACTTGCTCTTTGGATTTGACCTATGGAGATAGAGTAAGGCTTTGTTTTCCTTGCTTATTGAGCACCTGGCACTTCCTTTTGGTTGAAAGGATAACGATTTGGGGTAGTCACACAGTCTAGGATTCAATCTATCACTTCTAACCCCCCTAATCAAAGAGAGACTTAAAATTTGCTAAAATTAACCTACACACTACATTCACAACACTTGTAATCTCATTTTCAAAGCAATTTTTTCACAACATAGCATCTCAAGTTTACTTTTAAAGAAATCTCAAGTTGTGTAATTCCATTTCAAGCAAGTCACTCTCAAGCAAGTCACTCTCAAGCAAGTCACTTTTTAAGCCATATCTTTCATTGTGATATCTCATGTTAATTGGTTTAGGATCTAACTTCTCTTTTGTATAGTTGTAATATCATTTAAGTGGTTATTCTTTTATTTCATGATATGTTTCAATTATTTTATTTATGAATTGATGTGAATTGAATGTTTCATTATCTAACTATTCTTTAGTTTCTTTTATGTATTTTGTGCAATTATCTAATTTGTCATTTTCATCATAAGCTATCTTGCCATATTCAATTTGTATATTTCACTTTATAATTATCTCAATTGTAAAGTAATTTCTTGTTGATACCCTATAGCATTGTTTATTTCTTTTATAATTGTACGTAATTGTTTGGTTGTATAATCTAATTGACCCCTTGCCCAACCCTTAGGTACTAGTCTTAGTTGACCTTAGGGAAAGGTTTGATTTTCATTAAA
This sequence comes from Picea glauca, assembly GCA_000966675.3. Taxonomy (NCBI): domain Eukaryota; kingdom Viridiplantae; phylum Streptophyta; class Pinopsida; order Pinales; family Pinaceae; genus Picea; species Picea glauca. Next base: position 457,318 of record JZKD02S1673463.1, on the reverse strand, counting down.
ATATTTGCATCTGCATTGTTGCTTGCCATATAGGTTAGCTTCCCCTTAACTTTAACAAACTAAAATTAACTCCTAGAATTCATTTAATAATTCACATAGTAACTAGCGTCTACCCCCATCTGGCTTCCCTAGGAGTAAGCCTAGATGAAAGAAGTTCAACTCGAGGTGACAATGGGCTTGAACTTAGGCATTGTACCTCCAAGGACACACTAAGTGGATTGTACTTAGTCCACGTTAACAAGTTTGTATAAGGAAGAAAACATATTTTGCACCATTGCCAGGGACAAGTCTTTTATCCTTGGTCTAAACGGCTTAACTTAATTTATTATTTAAAGAACTAAGTGATAAGTTTCTTTTCCCTAAAAATTTTTAAACTTGAGTTGTGTGTTTTGATATTGCTTAGTTTCCAAGTGGCGAATCCATTGAATAATTTTGTAAGTTATCCTACTAGGAGTAACCCACAAGGGTTGGTGGTTTTTCTTCCTAAACCTAAAAAGGTGTATAGGAGGAGAGTAAATAGATTAGCTCCTCGTAGGCTCCTTGATAGTCATGGAGAAGAAGAAATCTCTAACATACATCACTTGTTTTCATATAATAATCCTACAACATTTAATACTACAACAACTAATCCTAACTTAATCATGAGTACTTTACTAAGGCCTTTGAATTTTTCCGCAATTCAAGGTGCTCCTCATGCACCCTTGACAAAGTTATTGATAAGTTTCCTACTTTTCAGGGAAATAATTCTATTAGTGCCAAATCCCACATCTTAAATGTTGACTTATGTATTGGGAAGTGGTGTCGTGGTCATGATGAAGAGGATGTCAACATGACCTTGTTTGTGTACTCTTTAGAGGGGGATGTTGTTGAATGGTATTCAGAACCCTAGTCGAAATTTATCAATCTTTTAGAGAAAAATGGGGTGATAAGAAAGAAAAACGATTTTTACTAGCTGCCCTTAGCACAAGTTAGAAAAAGGAAAATGAAACCATGGAAGAGTTCAATTTTTTTTTTTAATGACTTGGTTAAAAGTATCCCTACATCTATCACGCCTCCTCCAACATCAATATTAATTCATTACATGGAAGCTTTTCAGGGAGAAATGAGATATCAACTAAGGGATAAGGATCCACAAACTCTTTTGGAGGCACAAAACTATGCAGTCGGAATAGATAAGAACATGAAAGATGCTAGGAAGTCTAATATTCCTGTTTTTTCAAGGGGTACTTCTTCCAAACCTATTGAGGAGGAGAAGAAGAAAATTGAAATTCAAGAGTCTTCTAGTGATGGCATTAAGGAACTCACTCAACTAATAAAGCAAATGGAGGTTAATTAGACAAATCAAATAAAGCAATTAGAGATTAACCATGCCAATCAGATGAATTCCATGCAAAACAGGTTGATAGCCATGGAAAGGGCTCAATCTAGTATACCCCAACATAAGACAAATGATAAGTGGCCAAAGAAGCCTCATCCTCAAGATCAAAGACCACCAAATCCATTCGAATCCACTAACTTGGTTGATCACCAATTTATTCCTTATTGTATACCATGTGGGAAATTTCATGAGGAATCCACTTGCCAACTCTTTCTCAAGTTTGTAGTGAAATGGGACCTTGTAGACCAAAAAAATGAACAAGTTAAAATGTGAGGTCAAAAATATAATATTGGCATGGATGAATGGATGGAAATGACCGAATATAGTGAGGGGGTAAATTGTATGAATAATGTGGTGGATAATGCAACACAAAAGTTTGGTCCTAAGCCTACGCCCCAACAAGTGTTAGAAATGGCTATATATAGGGGCATTACCTATCAAATAAATGGGAATAATAATCAAGATAGGCCTCAAGCAAGTGCTTTGGGAATTCCCCCTCGCCCTCCTAAAACAATGGTTCACACAAATTTAGAATTAAATATTGACTTAGGAGGGTGGCTCAATAATGCAAAGATGTTGGTACCTGTGTCATAAATTATGAAGATTCCTTCTTAGAGGGAGAAATTACTCAAATATTTAGATAATACTCCTTTGAACAATGTTGATAGGCCACCAACAATATCTTACCAGGATGCCCCCTGTTATTTTGAAAAATATGGATAGAGGAAATGAAAATAATAGATCATTTTATCTTTATTGGATCATGAATGATTTTATTCTCCACAATTGCATCCTTTATTATGGAGAAAGCTCAAATGTTATGACTAAGAAAGTAATGGAACAATTAAATTTAAGGATCTCAAGACCTTACCATAACATTTGTGCCATGGATAGTAAAACAATTCAGGTGCATGGTTTAATTAAAGGATTACATGTACACTTGGCTGCATTACCAGACATCATGATAGAAATGGACATAGTTGTGATTGATGTACCTGATGCTTGGGGTATGTTGTTATCAAGAAAAAAAACTGCAGATTTGGGTGGTAACTTGCAAATGGATTTAACTTAAGCCACCATTCCAATTCCTAATGGTTCCATATTTAGATTGAATAGAGAGTTGGAAAGAAAGTATCATGTGGAAGATCCTAGGAAAATGGATAACGAAGTTGTGTATCGTGAAGTAGAGATGGGATGTTATGAAATAGAGTCTAATTATTTAGCATCTACCAATATGAAATGTAAATATGAACTCCCAAATGTTTGTAATGTTTGGGACACCATGGATTCTTTTGAGAGACTTTTTCTTGAGGAAGATTTGGATAAGATATATAATGTTTTGACTGCTTCAGAATTAAAGTTAGAGTTAGATTTTTCAGTTGCAAATGTGTCATCAGCTCAACTGTCATCAAAGGAATCAGTTAGATGTCAAAATAAGTTAGATGGAATTCTTCGGCCACACCCTCCTTATTTTTAAGAAATTGGGAAAATCAAAGGAAAAATAAGTGGTGCAAGTCTGGTAGAAGATCATAAGGATGATAAGGTTAGTAATGATAATATGAGATACACCATCCCTATGAAGAGGTATGCCAAGGCTTTCAAGGAAAAACTAAGTTCAAAATATTTTCACTTGGCACCTATGCAAAATCATCATAATTTTTTTAAGGGGGATTATCCCAAATGGCCAAGAACTAGAAGGAGGGATTCACATAAGAAAAACAGAAAACATGATAAAGTTTATTGGTTTACTTGCAATTCATCTCATCCAGTTGCACAACATAAAGTCAGACATGCTAGTGAGAGGACTCTACCTTGAAGAAATTTCTCAACATGGCCACTTGGAATCCAAAGGGACACCCTTTATAACATATCTATAACCCTTCTCCTTTTATTTCAGTTTTGTATTATTTCATTCATTATGTAAATATGTACTTAGATGTTTCATTGTATCATAGTTTCATTTTGTAGTTGTTGTATAATAGTAATTTCATTTTTGTAATTATTGTTTATAACATTTTTCATTGTCTATATGTATATTTATGTTGGGTATTGGTGAGCACTCTGTTTTGTAGATGCTGGATTCTTGTATGCTCTCCTTCCCAAGAGAAGATCAAACAGACGTCCCCATTTGGAGAAAGATGTTGACCACATATTTCAACTAGGGGTTCAATTCCATGTTCCATGAAGATATGTACCTATGGGTACAACCATTTTGGATATTTTTTCTCAAACATGACAAATTTTGCCCCGACACGCTTTTCAATGTAACTGGAATTTCCACTCCCTTGCATGGGACAATATTGTAATATGATATCATGAGTCGATTTTTGTATATTTACCTTGGAATTTATCATTAGGGAATTCCTTTCATCGGTTTTTTTTTTTCCTCAGGTAATTAACCTTGCTTAACCACAATTTTAATTATCCTTGAGTTTTTCACTCACAAATAATTCTCCAAAGTGGTGAAAGGAATTCTAATGATCGATCCCATGGGTAAATAAGGTATAGAATTATTTTAAATGACTATTCTAGACATTTCCTAGAGTCTCACAGAATTCCATTAAGTTTTGATAAGATGTTTTTTAAATAATTAAATTTCCCGCAAACTAGGGATTTTAAATTATTTTTTATGTAAAATGTAAAAACGTGGCCCTTGGGGATTTTGTATAGGAGTATGAGTACTCAAATAAAAATTTTCATGAAACCCTACACCCTTGGACCAAGTCTCATCTCATTTGGACAAGTTTTGCTAGGCCATTGTCTATGAGCAGTCAAAGTCAATAAAAAATCAGCATGTAATTGGCTTAATTAAAATAGCCAAATTTTGTAAAAGTCACAAAAGTCTTGAGAGAGAGTGGAAAAAGTTTCCCAAATTCATTTCCTAAGTTTGGAAAATGATTTCCAACTTAGAAACACCCCCTTTACTTAGCCAACAATCCACATTTACCATCTTCTTAGAAGAGGGGCGCCCCCCTTTGCTCAATAACTCATGAAAAATAAAAGAATATACCATGCCCCCCCCCAATACTTTGGTAGTACCCCCCATTCATCTCCACTACATGTTTAATTAATAGAAAAGGGGGTTTCCCCATTCCCCACTCATCCCTCAACCCTCACCCTCCTCTCTTGACCCAAAAGTGTGCCCCCCTTGATGAGACCCTCTTCCATTGGATGGGTGCCACTTGGAGCTCATCTAAGTGGGCTCTCTCCTCATATTCTCCTATAAATTGGAACTTTTCCTCCTCATTTTGTCATCTATTCTCATATCAAGTATACTATACCAAACTTTCTTTCATTATTTCCCTCTCTCTCTCATGTTCATATGTGTAAATCTTTCTACAAGTATTTGTAGTAACATTTTGGTGGATAATAAATGAAACTTTGTAGAATCTATGGTGTGCATTGTGAGTCTTCTTGGTGTCTTCATTGTGTTCTTGTGAGGTGATACATTTCCATTTCATTTTTTCATTTTGCTTTCACTAGTTCTACTTGGAGACTCAAGCAAAGTCTTTTGCTTGGGTGATATTAATAGTAGTATTGCTATTGATCTTGTGGTAGTTTCTTATCAAGTTTGCAAAGTATTTTACAAGATTTTTGGATGATTTCAGCTCCATGTTTCCTTGTGTATCAAAGACACTATTGGTGGGGATCATTAGAGGATTGAAGAATTAGTTTTAGAGTGGAAAGACAACTCTTTTCAATCATCCAAAGTTTCCAAGATTATCTAACATTCTTTTCTTTTTTTCCTCATTTCTATGCATTGTTATGACATAGAATAGACACTAAAGGTTTCAATATCATTTTCAAATTTTCTACTTAAATTTATGTATCATTGAGCTAATCAAACTTAACAAGTTCTTGGTATTTTGTAGCATTTTCCATAAAATTATACCTTGCTGATTTTTTTATGCAGATTTCTAGCAACAAAGGGGAAGTGCTACTAGTTTGAGTCCCAAAGGCCTCCAAAAGGCATTCTAGACTTGGGATATCAGATCCCCTTCCTTCTCACTCTTCTAAGTCATTGTAAGCCACCCTTGAGAGTCTCTTGGGTGTGCCTTCTCTCAATTATATATAAAAAATATGATATTGTAATAGTTAGAATAAATCAGCCACACCTTGCAAAGAGAGTGGCCTAAGACATCCTTGCAACATCGTGAAGGCTATATTAGATTTTCTTTCTTGCTTTTCGTTTTACATCCACCTTGGCCAAAATGGTAGGCATTGTGCTTCCACTTGTGCCATTGTTGAGGTTGCTTTTGCTTTCAAGTCTTTTAATTCTTTTCATTACACCCACCTTGGCCAAAATGGTAGGCATTGTGCCTCCACTTGTGCCATTGTTGTGGGGTTGCAATTTCCTTTTTAAGAAAACTAATAAAACATTTCAATTTATTTATTTTTCCCCACCTTGCAATAGATTGGCATAAGCCATTCCTCGCAATAACAAAAGGCTTGTATAATCTTAAAATCATTGCTAAAGTAATATTTTTGTTCTCCATTTTTGCCCCATATTCTCTCCCCTTGCCACTTTGTGGATCCTGGGTGACAATAAAGGGAAAAAGTTGGAGGTTTAGTAACTAGGCATCCAACCATTTATTATTTCTACCATAAAAAAGAAGGCTTGAGGAAGATACTTGTGGTGCTAGGTCAGAGATGATCTCACGACACTAGGTGTCCCCCGAGTTGAGTACACTTTCTCTTTGGATTTGACCTATGGAGCACCCAACACTTCCTTTTGGTTGAGATGATAACGGTTTGGGGTAGTCACAAAGTATAGGATTAAATATATCACATCTAATCCCCCTAATCAAAGAGATACTTAACATTTACTAAAATTAACCTACACACTACATTCACAACACTTTCAATGTCATTTTCAAAGCAATTTATTTCACAACATAGCATCTCAGGTTGTGTAATTAATATTTCAAGCAAGTCACTCTCAAGCAACTCACTTTTTAAGCCATATCTTTCATTGTGATATCTCATGTTAATTGGTTTAGGATCTAACTTCTCTTTTGTATAGTTGTAATATCATTTAAGTGGTTATTCTTTTATTTCATGATATGTTTCAATTATTTCATATATGAATTGATGTGAGTTGAATGTTTCATTATCTAACTATTCTTTAGTTTATTTTATGTATTTTGTGCAATTATCTAATTTTTCATTTTCATCATAAGCTATCTTGCCATATTCAATTTGCATATTTTACTTTGTAATTATCTCAATTGTAAAGTAATTTCTTGTTGATACCCTATAGCATTGTTTATTTATTGTATAATCATACTTAATTCTTTTGTTGTATAATCTAATTGACCCCTTGCGCAATCCTTAGGCACTAGTCTTAGTTGGCCTTAGGGAAAGGTTTGATTTTCATTAAAATATTTGCATCTGCATTGTTGCTTGCCATATAGGCTAGCTCCCCCTTACCTTTAACAAACTAAAATTAATTCCTAGAATTCATTTGATAATTCACATAGTAACTAGGGTCTACCCCCCTTTAGCTTCCCTAGGAGTAAGCCTAGACGGAAGAAGTTCAAGTCAAGGTGACAATGGGCTTGAACTTAGGCATTGTGCCTCCAAGGACACACTAAGTGGATTGGACTTAGTCCACATTAGCAAGTGCGTATAAGGACGAAAACACCCCCCACTCCCACCCTCATCTCATATACCCATCCCATCCTCATAATCATTTTTATTTGATGTGTATTAATATAAAGCGTATGGATAAATAAAGAGAAAAAACAAGCACAACCAAGGATAATTTCAAGGAATGAAATTTTTAATAAAATGTATAAACCCGAGATAATCTTACTAGTCTTTAATATGTTAAATGTAAAATGTTTGGCGATAGTTTTGTAAAAATATTCAAATTTCTAAGGATTTTATATAGTTTCTATAAAATTTTGGTGATTTTTAAGGTAAAATCATTTTATTATATGAATTTGGGCAAACTGTTTTTAGAAAAATTGAAAATTGACAAATCTTTTTTTAGAAAAACTATAGAAAATTAACCCATGACGAAATTCAACCCCTAAAACCATCTATAAACACAACCAACTAATCTAAATAATCTAAAATGACAAAATAATAATCATTAAATAGAAAATTAATAGTCATATCCATCTTTACCTCTTATTCCTATACACCTTAGCCTCTCATTTTATTATTAAACAAAATTAATTGATTATCAAATACCATCATGTTCACAAATATGAAGCCTAAACATAAATATATACAAAGTGGGGACACTACAAAAATCCAAGACGAACTGCCATATTTGAAGGATAAAGAGTAAGTGTTTCATTTCTCTACTTTATATTTTTATATTGTCTAGTTGTTACTCGCAAACAATGACTTTACCAATATAAATATAAATTGTAGCTGTCACTACTAAATAATGAGTTTTTTCTTATGGTTTTTGAAACAAGTTAAATTTATGCTGATGTGCTTTTAGATACTATGGATTGATAAAAATAATCAAGATCGATGTCAAAATAAATTGTTTTAAATTTTTTTAATAGTTGAAATGATATTGTCTATATTTATGATTTTTTTTAATAGTTGAAATGATATTGTCTATATTTATGATTTTTTTTAATAGTTGAAATGATATTGTCTATATTTATGATTGATTATTATTTTATTTATATTTATATTTATGATTGATT
>JZKD02S1673463.1:417771-430401 GCA_000966675.3 Picea glauca | reverse complement strand
CACTATCATGTTAAGATGAGGATGAAGGGAGAGACTCATTAAAATTTCTGTTTTTGAATTTTCTAAAGATAAAATAACAACAAATCCACATATATTATGTTACTTGAGAGTTGAAACCATTCATACGAATAAATATACATACACTAATATCAATGTAATAACCCTTTTGTAAAAATACAACCACATTAAGAAATACCCTCAACTTAAATATTTTAATATTATATTTTGATATTAAATTCTAAATAACTTTCACCCATTTTTTATATTTTATAAAAATGGTTTATAAAATACACCCTTGAGAGTAACCTTAACCTCTTTTTACACATAGCCAATAGCTCTTAGAACACTTTAAAAGATACTAAATTCTACATCAATAACATAAAATAATGGGTACGATTAAATTCTTGCTATTCTTTTATTCAATGAAATATGTCGTTCACGTGGGAATAGACTATTTATGTAACAATAAATGTGTTTTTTATTTATATAAGTTTTCTTTACAAATCCAACAATATTTTTGACATATTGTGGAAATTATAAATTTCAATAATTGAAAGTAAACAAACATCTAGATTGTATATTAATTTATTTTTAATGGATTAGTCATGTTTGGTAAGACATTCTTACCAATGGTAGCTATGGACACTAAAATGAAATTGTAGTGTGTAGTTGCTCTAATGAGAATCATGGTCTATGAATCTATTTATACTATTAAAATTTACAAAATTACATAATTTTGTTTATAAAATTACATAATTTTGTTTATAAAATTACATAATTTTATTGTTAAAATCATGATTTTTTATTCTTAACCAAATAATTTGTTAAAAAAAAAAACATTACTATACCTATAAACTAATCTATTTTTAAACAATTATAACTAATTATCAATTTTTTATATACTTATTTCTTAAATTATATTTTTATATATTTTTATTTTATTATTATTATTTTAATATCTAAATTATAAAAAATTTAATTTCAAAATAGATTCATCATAATTGCGCTTCAAAATTCAAAATTGATCACCCCATTTTAAGTACAAAAGATTACATTCCATAATAACACATTTTATGAACAAACTATTAAACATTTAATCATTTAATTGTTATACTTGATATTTCTTAGTATGTACCATAAATGTAATTCTATAAATCACTAAAAACCAAGCAGTTCATTTTATGAAAAAACTATTAAACATTTAATTGTTCTACTTGATATTTTTCTTAGTATGTACTGTTAATGTAATTCAAGTTATTAAAAACTAAGGAGGGCTTAAATATCATTCACCACAATTTATTAACAAAACAAAGATATTTAATTTTAAAAATAAAGCATATAATTAAACACGGATGCATGGCAGCGTAGTGTCTGCCAATGAGGTTAAAAAGTAAAATATGGAAAATGGAGTCGAAATGTAAATGAAACGAAGTGTTCAGTGCAAAATGTATATCACGGAAATGTTATGTGCAACATGTGTATCATGGAACATGGAGCAAAAGTAAATGACGCTTGGCAGGGAGAGCACCATCTATTTTTTGAAAGTATATAGCAAACATATATTTTTTGAAAGTATATAACAAACTACAAATTTGTTGACAGTGGAAGGATAAATTTGGAAATTTAACTGCATTTGCCATATGGAGTGGCGAAAGATAAAAATATATGAAGACATAAAATTAAAAGGAGAAGAAATATAAAAATTTAAATGCATTTGTGAACATGGGGTATAAGTAATTGACGCTTGCATTGTAGAGCACCATTTATTTTGAAATATATAAAAAAATAAAACTTTGTAACATATAAAAAATTAAATGCAATTGTCATACAGAGTGGTGAAAGATAAAAATAAAAATATGTAACATATTAAAAATTAAATGCATTTGTGATCTAGACTGGTGAAAGATAAGAATAAAGTCCGTAACATATAAAAATTTAAATGCATTTTTATTTGAAATATGTCCAAAAATAAAATTTTGTTACATACTACTGGAAATTTTGAAATATACAAAGAAATTAAAATCTGTTACATATAAACTGGAATTTCAATGCGTTTGTCATGTAGACTAGGATTGGGGCTCCCACAGATCATTACAGAAATATGTACAAGAAATAGGATTGTGGAAAGAAGATAGAGTGCAATACCTGCAAAAAAAAAAAAACGGAAAGGTATAAGTGTTTGCCTATACATCTCTATTTAAGAAACTAGAATAAGTGGGTTGATAAACAAAGCAGGATGCGATCAATAAACTTACAGTGAGGGTACATCTGATACCTTTGGCTATTTTCTTGCGGCTGTCGTTTCATTGATGTCGCCAACGACTGCAGTTTCAAGGATGTCCTCGACGACTACTAGAATGATGGCAAGTCCCTGTTTCCTTTCGTCGGTGGCTTGTTTCAATTTCCTTTCAAGCCATTCTTCAATGTAGCTTCTCATTAGGACGACGACGTTGATATCATTCCATATTTTTATGTTGAAAAGATCATTTTCTAATTCTCGGAAGTCGATAGAAAGATTATAGAGAGCCTGATGAATTTCCTCATTCTGTATTGCATATTTGACTAGCCATTTGTGGACGTGAGCTTGATAAAATTGAAGGATGCTGTAAAATTTTTCCAGAGACAAGGCCTTAAACATAGAAACTTGTTTATCGAACTCTTGCCTAGTTAAGGGCAAGGAGTTTGCGATTAAGTCGCGGTCTTGGAAGTCGTTGGTTTTTCCAGCTAAGTCTATATTTGATATCCTTGTGAATAATTTATCTTTCTTCGATATGGCTTGTTCACATGACTGAACAATGAGATGCAGGTACTTTACTTTTTCTTTCCAACATACATTCAATTGACCGATCCTGTTTTTGGATGGAAGATCTTCTTCTCTTCTTTTTGTTTCTATCATATTGTTGTCAATCTTTCCAAAAGGAATGATTGTTTTTAAAAATAATTTTTCTTCATATTTTAACTCGGTTGCAAAAGTTCGAGCAAACTATGTGCCCTGGTTCCAAGGGAAGTGATGGTTTGTGATCTTTTCCATGCCTCGATAACCAGTTCCATTCTTTTTTTGATATTATTCTCCACATATCCTTTACAGGATGCGAGGAGGGTAGAGGATGCTTTTACATTAGGTGCAGGGGTGCCAGGCATGGCTATTGCTAAAGGATTGACAAGTAATGGCATAGGAATGAAAGCATCTTCCAATTCCTTGACCCGGTTCTTCAGTCTGGCATTCTCGGTCTCCATGCTTCCAATGGAATCATGAAGTGCTTCTCTGCTCACGGTGTGACGTTGACAAATTTGGGATGGTCCCATGTTGGCAATGTGAACCTCTGAACGAGATTTGACTTTCTTATTTTTAATATCTTTTTCTCAATTATCAATTTTTTGGATTGGCTATCAAAAACAACGCTTTAGAACACGAAGGATTCATCTTTGTCAATTTTTTTTTTGACGGATATGTCCATTGGATGGCTATGGTGGATGGTGTCTCTGGGCTGGTCAAGGAAGCAAATCATGCTATCCATATTAGTGTCAAGTTCCATGTTCTCACTTTGAATTTTGGCTCTTTCGCCTGCCCCAAATTTCTTTTTCTCTTCTTCTCTACTAGAAGATTGTGAGAACTATCAATTTTAGAATGAAGAGGGTCATTATCTTCTGCTCCATTTGAAGAACTCTGAGTTTCTTTGTTGTTGTGGTGGGCCATTGGAGCGATGATCTGGGATGTCATACTTTTTGGAGTGGTGTTTGTGGATTGAACACTCTTTTCACTGGGGCCTTTCCCCTGTTGCATGTACAATTTAGTGCACCTTTTCACTGTGTCCATGTCATCAGCATTAGAGGCAGGACCGTTGTCGCCACTGTCTCTGTTTTTGGGCAGGTGTTTATTTAAAAAAAAATCGCCAAGGTCAAGTGTTTGTAAATGTTGTCAAAAAATATTATAGGGGCCGAACCCTCTTATGATTTCATCATATCTCAGGTTGGAGATGCTAGAATGTGCTGCGAAATCGTCAATTTTGTTGTCGTTTTTCAACACGAACTCCCCTACTTTCCAAGGAAGAGGAATGAACTATTTTTTCTTCTTCTTTTGGAACAGATGGAACCAATAGCTGTATTGACGTGCTAATTATGCAACAAACATTATGTCTTTAATGTGACATGGAAGGAGAGCAGGCTATTCCGTGGAGCCAAAAATTCTTATCACAATGTAATTATCCAAAAGTTTGAGTGTCCCCTTCTTGTCCAAAAAACTATTTACTTGTTCAGATATGTGGGGAGTATCTTCTCCTAACAACAAAACTTTGAAAACAGATAGGAAGCCATTAAAAATCTCATAAAAACAGTGAGAATCCTTATGCTTCCACAAGACATGGTACCATAATGTTACTGGGTGCAATTCACAGTTGACATTCCTGGATAGAGACAGTTGTGGAAACTGACATGAATGCGCTATTGCAAAAACTAAATAGGAAGACATATAAATTTCTTTTCCCTTTTGTAGCTTGACAATTGGGAACATATTTCATGGGAGATTAACCTGTACCAATAAAAAATGGCTTCTTCGTTGACTATGAAATACAAAATATAAAGAGCCATGCAAGAAACAGTTGCCGTGGACTTCTATCCGGTTATTCTTGTAAAAAACCATGCAATTTCATGAAATGGATTTCTAAATGAACTAAAATGCATGCTGGTAATATCTCCAGGAACTAAAAGCGGGTTTTCCAAAAAATGGGGCAAGAGGTCCAATCCGTTATTATGCTTTGCTAGGAATTGTTTGCAATCTTTTGCTCTGAACGTCATTGTTGGCTCTGACAATTTTAACATCTGGTGGAAGACCTGAGGTGAAAAAGAAACAGAAGAGCAGTCCCGCAGTGGAATAATTCTTTTCTCTGAAATAAATTTATCGATGCACAAAGAGACGAGGTCCTTACAGTCAAAAACCTCAGGGACACAACCTGCATGAGCAATCTCGGAGGTCCAAATTAGTTGGTTCTCTACAACAAAGGTTGAATAATAAGAATATGCCCTGGACCACTAGAAGTTCTGGTCCTTGCGCCCAAAGATGTTGAGTGTATCTCCACAGAACTGCTGCCGAGCTGATGCCATAACTTTATGAGAATGTTGGTTTGCTGCAGATGATGGTTTAACTGAACAGTTAGAGCCTATAATGTAACTCTTCGCTAAATCTTGGTTAAATGGTTATGAATGGGAAATCTCCTCGAGCCTTTCGATGAGTAATGACAATCTGTATGGGTGGTGCATGATGAACGGTTAGCAGTAAATCTTATTTAATGCATATTTAGAAATGCGAAGGTGGCGAGTATGAGAAAGAGAAATTAAGGATTGGAGGTTTCGTGAACGTGTGAAGGCCACGATGTGCAAACGAGATTTCATGATTTTGAAATCAACACTCGGAAGGGATAGTATAATCCCCAAGCAAATTTTGGTTTAATGCGCATCAATACGAGATCTCCTCGAGCCTTTCACCCATCAATGACAATTTATACGGTTTTTGCGTGATGACTTGTTAGAATTGAATGCCAGTAATTCCATACTTAGAAACAAGATATGTATATATATAATTTTTTTTTCTTTTATTATAGACAAGTGCGAAGGTGACGAAGACAACAAAGAGCAAGGGAAGAATGGCAAGCTCTGAAAAGTGGTCGGACGAGATTCAAAAAAGGATTACGAGGATACTCAGGACAGTCAAGTGTTGCACGGTCAAATTTCATGTATCAAAATTTTTGAGTGCAAAATGTGTAAAATGGAAGAGATCATGATGGGGCAGTTCAACGGCCGGTTTGTATATTTGCGAGATTCCAAAAAAGTGGCCAAGTATGGAATAGGTAAATTTCTAATTGATTGCGTAGCAATAAGATCTTATATATAATTGGCAACTGCTAATTGCAGAGGGGTGCGGACACATGAAACAATGACTACGAATTGAATATTTCTTCAACTTGCCAAATCGACGATCCACCAAAGAAATTTGAAGAAATGGCGAAGTATGCAAAGCGGACAGATGGGATTCAAAATGGGGTGACAATATTTCCACCAAATATGCGAGGACCCGACGGTTAAATTGTATTTCTTGGAAGTTTTCAGTGCAAAATGTATACCACGGAAGAGGGCAACTCCGACTGTCAATTTGTATAGTGCGGAACTATGGGTGATGTTTGTAGGACACATAACTATAGAGGAAATACTTTTCCCTTTAATATAGCTTCTGTGCTGCAAATGTGGTATGGCTCATTTTAGCACTTTTCCATCCGTAAAGAAAGGCAATCTTGAGCTCGCCAGCCCTGGAGACCGTCTGTCAATTTGTATATCGCGAAGCTCAGAATGTTGTTTGGAGGTCACAAAAAAGTAGAAGTGAAATGTCGACAAATCTGTAACAGGCGGAAGATAGTTTTCGTAAGCACGAATTGGTTCCAAAGAAGTCCCATTGTTGCAAAACCATCATTTTCTACTAATTGTTAGCAAATACATTGTTCAAGATTAGATTTTATTGCAACATGTGTGTGTAAATATGTTCTTGATACATTCTTCCATGACTGTAACATATTAACTTAACTACTAAACTTCATTTTCTACTAATTGCCAACAAATTCTTTGTTGAAGATTAGATTTTATTGGAACGTGTGGGTGTAACTGTGTTCTTGATACATTCTTCCATGACTGCAACATATTAACTCAAGTATTAAACTTCTTTCATTATGGGTTGTTAGCATTAAAACTTAATAATTGCATGTCTAGAAACAAGAATAACGATTTCCCTGCAACATTGTGCATTGGTATTGCTATGTTCTATCTGCATTATGAATAGAATTAAACGTTGGTTTGAAACTGTGCAATCCATTTTTTGTTTGCATAAAAGGCCGGTGGATTAACAGTACATTACATTGTCATATAATTGTTAGATGTTCCATTTTAGAAAAAATAACCCAGGAAAACAAAATATCGAATAAGTACGAGAGAACCGAACCATGCCAATGAGAACATGAGTTAAATCTAGAAAAGAAGCAACAACAAGGAGTCGAAGGAAAATATTTTTTAATAGAAAATCCATTTAATAAAATAAGAAAAACACCGAGTATTGTACATCTATCGTTACAAATTGGACCTAGTTCTTTGGGTCAAAACATTGAATGTATCTATGACAAACACATGCATGGGATCCGTAGTATGAAAGATCCTTGCAGTTTTCTCCTCGATGAATCATCCTGTGCTGAAATTGATAGTTTTCAGAAGCTTCCCGTGAGGAAGAAGATGAAAAACGTTGCAAGGCAAATGGAATAGCCCTTAGATGAAACTGCCTCTACATAGTCCAAAAACATTCAGGAGCACAGGTTGCACGTGAAATTCAAGAGGGCCAAATAAGTCCATTATGGGTGGAAGGAGATGACTAGTAGAAAATGTCTTGCAGCAGCGAGAGTTTTGGACCTGATTCCCAAAGATGTCAATCAATAATGTTTTGGCTTGAAATATATCTCTTGGAGCATCAACATATCATTGCTTTACAGTGAAACTCTTCCGCCCATAACAGACTAATTTAGAACTCTAGAATTCCTACTTTCGTGCTGCAAAGTGGCTATTGTGTTTACCATCGATTTCTTTTTTGAAACTCCTTTTGGTGTTGTCAGGACCGCCATCACTGAGCCAGTAAGTTCCGTCCATTATGGTTGATTTCAATTTGGGCGTAGGAGTGGGAAGATTCTTTGCATTGCCATCATCCATTGTCGTATCATCGCCCATTAGATCATCTTCTTCCGGCTCAGAATTCATGACATCAACTTCTGCGACAACCATGAATGCAACTGGGTAGGTTCTGTGAGCAGGTAGGGTTTCCTTGGAATTCTTTGGATTGAAATATATCTCTCAGTGTACCAAGGGACCATCTCCTTTTTTTCTCCTAGGCGGAGGGAGATGAATAGTAAGAATATGCCCTGGAATAGTGGAACCTCTGGCCATTATGCCCCAATGTGTTTACTGTGTCTAGACAAAAATGCTGCCACAAGTCATTAATAATTTTCGTTTGCTGGAGACAATGTTTGAAATGAAAATCAAGGAGGGATAATATAACCCTCCGCAAATTATGGTTTAATGTGTATCAATGGAATATCTCCTCAAGAATTTTGTTGATCAATGAAAAGCTCCAGGGTTCATGCAAAATGACTTGTCACCATCACAACTCACTAATTGCACAATTAGGAAAAAGTGCAAAGGTGGCGGTGACGACAAAGAGAGATTAAGAATTATAAATTTCTTAAAAGCGCCAACCTGCCGGCGCACAAAAAACAATATTGCATCGTCTTTGAAATGAATACCTGGAAAGCATAACATACTTGTGTGAAAATCTTAGTTTAATTCGTAGTAATGACAAATCTTCTCTGGATTTTCGAACATTGATGACAATGTTAACGGTTTCTGCAGGATGACTACTACCATTAAAGATTAATTATTTCACATCTGGAAACAAGTACGAAGGTAACGGAGATGGAAAAACCGATTCCAAGAAATACCTAAGTATGGAAAGCAGTTAGGCGGGTTACAAAAGAAAAATGACAGAGGATATACCACGGAGATGTGAAGGGCCGATGGTCATATTGCATCTCAGTGACGGATATCGACCATCAATTTGTATGTCACATAATTTCTAAAAGGACCAACCAAACAGAAAGCGAAAGTATACGAGTCTATATTGATAATGTTCTTAGACAACATATTTAAAAATAAAATAAAAATAAAAACATCATATTTAAAAATTATATTTACATATATATATAATTACTCCCTGGAAACTCTTTTTTTTTTTAAACATTAAAATATTGTAGAGTGTTAATGAAAACTGCACATTTGTAAATCATGGAAGTTTGGGTGGTAGCCGGAGGCAACGGAACAATGAAAAAACAATGTTAAACTTCCTATGCAGGAACCCACGTTTCAAAGAAGAAAAGCAGAGAGAAAAGAGAAACTAGAAATTTTTGGAAAAGCGGGTAATACACACTAAATATCTACTTAGCCACTTTTTGGATTGCGGGTTCTTGGAATGGAAGGCTCTAAATTGGGTATCCATTGTTCCCTGGCCTACAAATAACATTCAGAATTCCACGATATACAAATTGGCCATCGAACTTGTGGGGCGGCTCGCTCAAAATTGCACTCTTGTTTCTTTTCATACAAACAATACTCACAGTTCTGCGATATACAAATTGGCAGACAGACTCCAGGGCTGGCGACCATGAACATTTCTTACAAAATTGTATTTCTATTGTTCCATGTCTTTCAAAGAGCAGCCAGAGTTTCTCCATATATAAATTCATAGATGGACTATAGGGCTGGCGGGCCCAACCTTGCGAGTGTTTACAGGTGGCGATCCCTATGAAATATGTAACACTACCAATCGACTCACGGGCTGATCGGCTCAAAAGTGGGGCTTTCTTGTTCCCTACCCTACAAATAACACCCAGAGTTCCGCAATATACAAATTGACAAGCCCATTTGCGGACTATTTCAATTTTAAGGGCCTCCTGTTGATGTGATAACACAACTGGAATTCAACTCGTGAATCCATAAGTATGAAATATTACAAGGTATGGACACGAGGCTCTTATAGAGTTTGTATGGATCCTGCATTTCATACTTGGCCACTTTTTCGATTGTGGGTTCTTGGTATGGCGGGCTCAAAGCTGGGCCTCTATTGATACGTATCCCACAAATAGCACCCAGAGTCCCACGATATACAAATTGACTTTCGAAGCTGTGGACTGAGTCGCTCAACATTTCATTTCTATTGTTCCCTATCTTCTAAATAGGATTCAGAGGAAACGAGTAGTACATATTAAAGATTTACTTCTCAAAACTATGGACATAAGATTTTATAGAGCATGTATGGATCCCTCATTCCATACTTAGCCACTTTTTGGATGGCAGGTTCTCGGGCTGGCGGGTTCAAAATTGGCCCTCTATTGTTTCGTGCCCTACAAACAACACCCACATTTCCGTTATATACAAATTGACAAGCAGACTTGCCAACTATTTGAATTTTAAGGGACTTGTATTCATGTCATAACACAATTGGACTTGGGTCAGTTTATATTCATTTATTACAATATCAAACGGGGAAGCGATCGGTCGGGCTGGTGATATAAAGTAAGTGAAATATGAAGTCGTGAATCCACCAGCTTCCGCACCTACAAGCTTTCCGAAAAACGAGTAATACATACTAAGCACGTACTTTTATAAACTATGGACATGAAATTTTTATAGATCATGTATGGATCCGCCATTCCATATTTAGCCACTTTTTTGGATCGAGTGCTCTCGGGCTGGCGGGCTAAAAATTGGGCCTCTATTGTTCCACACTCTACAAATAGCACCCACAATTCTGCAATATACAAATTGACAAGAGGACCTGCAGGCTGCCTGGCTCAACATTGCAATTTCATTGTTCTGTGTCCTCCAAATAGCACTTGAAGTTTCGCGATATACAGATTGACAGATGGACTCGAGGGCTGGAGGGTTCAAGTTTTCCACTGTTTACGGATGGCAATCCCTATCAACTATCTAGCATATCTAAAAACATTATTTTGAACACTAAATTATTAATATTACATATTGATATTGCATAATTTAATTAGATGACAAAGTTTGTACAAGCTAGTTGGGAAAGTGATATAAAATTTTTCCAAAAAATGAGCAATACATAGTAAACATGTATTTTTATAAAGTATGGACATGATATTTTATAGAGCATATGTGGATACCTCATTCCATACTTAGGCACTTTTTGGATTGTGGGTTCTCGGCCTGGTGGGTTGAAAATTGAACCTCTATTGTTTCGTGTCCTACAAATAGCACCCAGACTTCCACGATACATAAATTGACAGGAAAAGTTGCAGGTTGGTTGGCTCAACATAGCACTTTTATTGTCCAGTAGAGATTCCGTATTAATTCCATATTTAGTCACTTTTTTGGATCGGGGCCTCTCGAGCTAGCGGGTTGAAAATTGGGCCTCTATTGTTCCGTGCTCTACAAATAACACCCACAATTTTGTGATATACAAATTCACAACCGGACCTACGGGCTGGCTGGTCAACATTGCAATTTCATTGTTTCGTGTGCTCCAAATAGCACTAGGAGTTCCGCGATATACCGATTGATAGATGGACTCCAGGTAAATTATTAATATTAAGTATTGATATTGCAGAATTTAATTAGATGAGAAAGTTTGTACAATCTGGTCGAGCGAGTGATATAAAAGTATTTCGAAAAATGAGCAATACATAGTAAACATGTACTTTTATAAAGTATGGACATGAGATTTTATAGAGCATATGCAGATCCCTCATTCCATACTTAGGCACTTTCTGGATCGCGGGTTCTTAGCCTGGTGGGCTGAAAATTGATCCTTTTTTGTTCGATGTCATACAAATAGCACCCAGATTTTTGTGATAATTGACAGGCGGATTTGCGGGCTGCCTGACTCAACATGATATTTTATAGAGCATATGCGGATCCCTCATTCCATACTTTGGCACTTTTTGGATCGTGGGTTCTCAGTTTGGCAAGCTGAAAATTGAGCCATTTTTTGTTCCGTGTCCTACAAATAGTACCCAGACTTCTGCGATATACAAATTGAGAGGCGGACTTTCAGGCTACTTGACTCAACAATGCACTTGTATTGTTCCGTGTCCTCCAAACAACACTCAAAGTTCCACAAAATAGAAATCGATAGGACTCCACGACTGGCAGGTTCAAGATTGCAATTGTTTAGGGATGGTCATCCTATCTAACTTTATCTAAAAACATTATTTTCAAATACTAAATTATTAATATTAAATATTGATATTGTACAAGTGAATTACATTAAATTATTAAACGATGTTAAATCACTTATTTTTTAAAAAATGAAGGAAACAAAAGAAAGTTTTTTTTTTTAAATTCTATCACCGCAAGCATAACAAGGACCAATTTCAATTTTAAGGGCCTCTTGTTCATATGATAGCACAATTGCACTCCGCACAATATATATTCGTTGATTTCAAATTATTCAAGGAAATTAATTTTACCAAGTTCATCGAATAAGCAAAAATGCCAAAGCAACAACCAATTTGAATTTTAAGGGCCTCTTATTGATATGATAGCACAATTGCACTTCGCACACTATATATTCGTTAATTTCAAATTATTCCAAAACAATAATTTGACCAAGTCCATCGATCAAGGAAATCTGCTAAAACAAGCCACATAGTACATTTGCATCACAACGCCATAGAAAATATCAGGTGGATCTGCGGGCCAACTGGCTAAAAAATTCAATTATATTGTTCCATGTCCTCCAAAGAATAGTTGGAGTTACACGGTATACAAATTGATAAACAAAACACATAACCAAGAACCAACCAAACTTCAAACAGGCTGCAAGCAAGTTCCCAGAAGGTTCCATAGAGCAGAACCCATCAGCCTTTGCACCAAACAACTTTATATACAAAGAAAAGACATCACCACATTTGTTTTCTCTTGCATCTGGTATATGTTGCCAGTAGAAAATAACTGGGGCCATGGGATATATGGGGTTTGCTGCCATGCTAATCTTTTGCACGTGCACTCCCAACTAGCCAAGTCCAACGA
>JZKD02S1673463.1:390044-416421 GCA_000966675.3 Picea glauca | reverse complement strand
ATCATGCATTGCATCTATTATACATTCACAACATAACTTGAATTGGTATACATGTACCGAACTTACCCATTTTAATTTTCATGTTTAAATAATAAAATAACTATCTTTGTCATGATCATATATCATGTAACATACAAATAGGTCTAGAGGTACACATCTCAATGTCTAACAAAGTCGAACTGACTCCAAAGAAATGCTAAACTTTGAATTATTAAGATTAGTAAACAACAATGTTCTAACTACCCAAAGTCAAAATATGGGGCGTTACAGTACAATACATGGTTGTGTTTCCCATGGTTCAGATAACAACATTGACGCAATGTCCATATATATATGGACATTTTTCATCACATTGCAGACAATCAATCATATCATCACTTATCAAAGCAAAGGCATAAGCAGGGGGGTTGCATTTTTCACATATAGGTTCAAAGGGGGTCGAGTACACATTGGCTGCAACTAAAACACCTTTAATCTGGGAACGCAAGCATAAGAATTAATACATTGAACAATATAATACACAACTGCACCCCCCCTCCCCTTAAAAAAAAAGAAAAAGTAAACAGGTGCAGAAATTTGTGCAAGGCTATTTCTATAAGTAAAGTGAGGTTGATTTTGTGGATGTATGTGCACAACAGTTGTAGAGCTAGCTAGTTTCTTTAGATCCTCTACTAGATATGCTTGCAACACTATTACAAACATTACCTGGGTTGTCTGAAAGATCCTTTCTCTAACATCCCTCTTCTTTGTTATATTTTTGAACAACATAAGTGGAATCTACCCTTTATGCAATTGTTGTTCCATTGATGAAAACATATCTGAATACGTATCGAACAATTGTAGCTGCAACATGGAACAATGAAATATTTGTGTAACTTATCCAAGATACATGCACATGCGGAAGTAAATGACAAAACAAAATATGAAAAGTGGTACCATTGCCTTGTTTTCGTCCGACTCTCCATATTTTATATGGAGAATGTGTTGCGAGCCAAATTTTCTCGCCAGTGTGACAGCTGCCCCAATCATTCCGATTGGGTAAATTTCAGTGCTCTGTGCAAGCTGGTTGATAGTCGAATCTAGGACAAAATGATATTCTGAACAAAAAACAAGAATTTTTTTCCACAATGCTTGTTTCATTCATCGAAATAATTCGATCGCAATCACCACGGTCATATACTGTTTTGGGCAATATACTAAAATTTGTAATGGATATCCCATTATGCGGTAATATATTTTATGCATGTTTCTGGACAAGTTGTGGAGGAACAGTCAGTGTCACTGTCATCATGGCCTCCTTGTCTGTCATGTCAGCATGCATAATGGATCTACTTTTGTTTTCCTTGCCCAAGTATGTGCTATAGACAACCATTATGTCCTCGATGAACACTTCTCCAGATCAACAACTGTTCAAGCCCTTTATTGACAATACTTTGGATGTCACAACTCTAGACCTGATGACATGTTTTGAACAGGAAAAATAAAGTGAATGGTAGTGCACATTTTTTTTTGTGTATTCTTCCTCCACTAGTATAAATCTACAAGTACATGCATAGATTTGATGAACTATGGAGCCAAAGTTTCACAACCACACCTCTTAGTCTGCGGAACATGCAACATGTTCGACATCTCGCTTGTACTTGTTGATAATTCTTGCGAGCTGCAAACCATGTATTGCATATGACATCAACATATCCACCGTGCCATAGATGAATATATACCACATGATATTTGTTTAGTAAACATAGTAAGAGCAGAGTGTATGCATCTTTACCTTTGGCCTTGTCGGTCTGCTGATGTCTGGGATGACTGAATGCTCATGACCATGTCACTAGTCCAACTTTTTCTGATGCAAGCATGTGCAGATGAACATGAGGACTAAACAAGAATATGCATTGTATATTGTGCATCAGAAGGACTAAATAACCGTAAAACTGTATGCATCTGATTTTTGTAACTGAAAAAATGTTTAATAGTAAACGGGGTGTGAACGCGACGCACCATGGCCAATCTGTATATCGCGGACCCCCAGAAGCCAGGGGAGAAATATTCAACCTACCATCTTGGCACCCACAATCGAGAAAGTGGGTAACTATGGAATAAGGTAGAAGCATGACCACAGATTTGAATCCATTGGTCTACCAACCGATGCATGAAGGAATTTTCAGAAAGCACACTAAGCAGATGAATTAGAAAACAAAAGGGATAATAAAAATGAAAAAATAGAAATAGGAAGGTAAGAAAGACCCATTACTGCCAAGTCATCGTTTTCAAGTCTAATATTATATGCCCCCACCCGGTTTGTATATTTAATTTACCATCACACTTGGTATACCTTTTAGAATATTGTACCACATAACCCTCTGCTCTTGCATAGAACAATTCATCTCCCTATCCAAGCAACCTGGTTTTTCCAAGGGAGAAACACTGAATATGCAATGCACATGAAGGTAAGTTAGTATGAAGAAAAACATCTAAAATAAAGAGAAACATGTCTATTTACCTGCCAAAGATTCCATCGTCCTGTCCAACCATTCTGCTTGTTTAAATGTAGCAATGCAGCAAAAAAACAACGGACATGAACTAGCTTAGTATGCAGGAAGGCATGTATTGAAGATAACTTATAATGAAGACAGACATGTAAAATAAAGAGAAAGAGGGTTATTTACCCGCGAAAGAGCCCATTGTCATCTCCACCTATTATGTTTGTTTAAATGTAGCAATGCAACGAAAACACAGTGAGAGAAGTAGGTTAGTATGCAGGAAGGCATGTAACAAAGATAACTTACCATGTAGGAAGGAACACAACATGTACATATAATAAACTAGTTGAACACATATACAGACCATAAATGAAATACAAAACAATGCAATATGAAACAACAGTACAAGCATGCAACTTTCTATATCCTCTTCAACCGATGCAATGGAGACTCCCTCGTTTTCTCCAGCTATTCTGTTTGTTTGAATGTGGGAACGCACAAAATACAATGAACATCAATGGAAGCTGGTATTCAACGGAGAACAAGCAATATGTACATACACTAAAACAGACTCAATGAACAGTATAGAAAGTTAGAAACATGAACCTCTACGCTCATCTATCCATGGTTGTAAACATGTAATTTTTTTCCCTGCCCAAAATATATTACAAGGCACAAAATATCACACAATTGCATGGACGTAGCTAAACAATTTCTGGTTTTCCATGGCAATTTATCCAGATATGCTTCCACCAATGGAAATACATGTTCTTTATCCTCTACAAAAAATGTTGTGCCCATGATACAAATTTTCGGTTTTCCGGGGAAAACTACCCAGATATGCTTCCAAACATCCAAATATAATCTTACAAAAACTTTGTTGCACATATCATATCTCAAGCACAAAAAAAATTGTATCGTGCGCACACCATTCTATGTAGAGGAGAAAGAAAATGTAATTTCATATCGACACATCTAACCATACATGGTTTATAAATGTAGCCTACATACATATGCTTTATTCCAACAAAAAAACTATGGATATTGCAATTTCACATGTAATCCTCGAACAATTTTGCACGAAACTATTTTCTTTCATGCCAACAGTGAAGCACCAACAAAATCTCACAGAATAATAGATATTGGCCTCGATAGACAAGGAAAATAACACAATTAGACATGATAGTTTGCTGAATTTCCTTAAGGGGAAACCAATTTGACGCATCCCAATTCCTAGCATGTCTAAGAGAGCTTAAACAATCCTGTCTGAATCATCTCGTAGGGAAACCGATTCGACTGTCCATAAGGGTAAATATTTAACAAAATTTCAAAAAACAACTGTCCTCTGACCAACATAAAAAAATGAAAGACATGCATGTAAACCCCCGGTTGTTCTCTGACTGTTTTGGGTCGATTGTCATGGTTTGTGGCACGCCCTGCTGGTTTCATCATCCTCGACTCACTTGCCTACGACCTGAGAGAAAGTCATGTTTCCTGCACTGTCCCTCTGTGGTGGAAGAGCTAGAATAACGCTCCCTGGTGTAGCAGTGTCCACTTTCTGTGCATGCATGGGTCAAACTATGAACGACAACAGAGTTTCCAATTTCTCTACGTGTTGGCCAAGGTGCTCCATGCGAAAGTGAAGGTCATCCAAGTCCTGACGGATAGAGAATACTAGGTCCTGGAGAATCTATACCGAGTCTCGGTGCTTAGAGCAAGCAACATGCGAGCATGAGGTGCACGACGCCCCGTCTGAGCAGAAGTGAGGATTTGGATGAGGTGACTCCTCCTTGACTGTGAATTCATCTAGTTGATCATGAAGGTCTTCCAACACTGGCCCAGAAAAGGAAGGTGGTGGAGAGTCGCGAGGTGAAGGCGGTGGTGTAGGAGAGGAAAGTATGGAAGAAGGCACGAGAGAAGAGTGAGTGGAAGATGGCGAGGTGGGTGGAGAAGGTGGTTCCATTGCAGATTGAGAAGGTGAATAAATGTTTGTAATTGGACCGGGTGCAAAGCCCAATGAACTTCCTTGTAGGTTGAACCACTCCACCCTACATGCCTAGGGAAAAGACAATGATGAAAGGCTTGGATGTTCCAAGGGGGGGAGCGAATGATGGGGATGAGGGGTCAGGTAGTGGTGCAAGCATAAGAAAGAGATGAGCCATGGAGGCTCTGCTTCGATACTAGAGAGTCCCCCTTTTAGACTTTCCTCTTTGTCGAGGCATAACCTGCAAGAACAAAGGATTGAGCTGGGATAGCGTTGAAGGCGAGAGAAAAAAAATTCCCAAGGGAACCAGGGAGAATGTTGTGGAGCAGGAGCTGCTAAGGGGGAGGAGTAGAAATGACATAAGATGAGGAGAGCCATTGGCATAAAATGGCACCTACAGACTAAAATCCCACACGCCCAGAGGTACTAGTAATCCTACCTTCACCATGGTCGAAATGAATGTCCAACAGGGGACGCACTGCAATAGCAGAGGGTGACTAGAGTCATAAGGGGGAATGAATGTCAGGGGACGTTAGGCGTAAATGCAAGAGGGGCTGGCATGTACTGATCACATGCCCCTCAGAGAGGTGGAATGTGCCATCTCCTTCATAGGCCAAGTGGTGTGCACTACCACCCCATCCGAGGGACCATACGAGTTGAGGGCCTTGTTGATACAGTTCTGAAAGATAGTGTGATCTGTGTGCGAAGTGCATATGATGTATGGTCCTTCAAGAGATACCCCCTTGTTAGCGAGAAGGTCCTCTATTTGGTTGGATTTCTGTATAACATGAGAAGGGATTATGACCATATGTGATTTAATGGTAGCTGCGATGGTGGTTAATCTCGAGGTTAATTGCCAGAATGGGGAGACTTGGTTTGGATCCACTCCATTGAGTATTTTTCCCAGAAGGTTGAGGATGATTTGAGAGTCCCCTTCTACTATCATCTTATGATGACCGTAATCCTAAGAAAGTTGTAGTCCCCTCACTAGTCCCCAAATCTCCACTGTGTTGTTCGTATTGTGTCCAATGCTACCAACTATGATTAGCATTATGTCCCCTTGGTTGTTGCGAAGAACGACCCCGAAGCCTGCAAGTACTTGATTACCTTTGGATGCTCCATCAAAGTTTATCTTGATGTACCCTGGAGAAGGGGGGGACTAGTGTGAAGGAATATCTTGGAGGTTCCTGTTATAAATTATCCAGTGCGTTTGAGGTTGAATGTTAGTGGCCCAGTTGTCCATAATCCTTTTTTCCCGAGGAGGGCACTGTAGATCCTCCTATGTCCAGGACTGTAGTAGGATGGTTTCTTTGATACTGTCCTGGATAAGGTTCCAAATGATTCACCAGTCCAGCTGGGTTGATCAAAAGATTCTTATGTTGTGTTCTTTTCAGATCTACCAGATGATAAAGCTTGAAAGGAGCTGTCATATACGATTAAGAATTGGAGAATGAAAAGTAAAGTTGTGCCATCCTTCAATTGTTTCCTTGAGGCCCTCTCTAGCATGAGTAGGGAACTGTGATCCCATATTTGAGTACTATAAGTGCAAAGATTGAGTAGGTGGTTCTGTGTCTTAGAGTCCTTTATGCAAACTGGGAAGAAAGAAGGCCCAACAAATCTTCTTTTTTCTAGATTGTCCCATGTGAGGATGCCTTTATGGGATACAAGCCAAAGGAAGGTGCTTATTTTGGGTCAGTGCTTAATGCCCCATATTTTCATCCAGATTTTCTCTTTGGGTGGTAAAAGATAACTGGTCTTGAGGTTGTAGGCTTCTTTGATGGTGAAGGAGCCCTCCAAGCAGTGTCCCCATCTTAGAATGTCCTCACCTAGATGAATCTAGATTTTTCTAGCAGAGACAGTCTCGTGCCAGTCCTAGAGATCCACGTGCGTAGAAAGATGAAGATCCATATGGGTGGACTTCCATCTATGCCATATGGATCCAGGGGGTTTGTTGTCCCAATAATCCAAGACTGTGAGCAAGCCCACTTGCATGGTGGTGTCAAGAAGGGCTTCGATGATGGGGTGTATGTCTAGCACAAGCCATTGTTTCCAAGATTCTTTCAAAAAGGATGTTGTTCTCCCATTTCTAATTTCCCAAAAGGAATGATCAACAATCGAGGAGTGACTTTGATTTGATGTGTTCCAAATTAAAGATCCTTGTGTGTTGTTATCCCATCGAATCAGTTGTTTTTCCTCAAAACCTGGAGCGTACTTTTTCCTCCAAAGCCTGGCCCAAATGTATTTAGGGTGCTTTAGCCATCTCCACAAAATCTTAGCGCTTAGAACTTTGTTGAGAACTGCGGGGTCATTCAAAACAAGCCCGCCCATGGATTTCATTCTGCATTATTTTCCCAGCTGATCAGGGCTATATTTTTCTCATTTTTTTCTCCTGCCTAGAGAAAGTTCCTCTGAAGTGACTTGATGGAAGAAAGAATGAATTTGGGGGCTACTAGAGCTGAGAAGGAATAAATGGGAAGGTCTTGAAGAGCCGATTTGAGGAGGGTGAGTCGACTAGGAAAGTTGAGCAAGCGGAAAGTCCATGAAGAGATCCTTTTCCTTAATGAGGAAAGGAGCCCCTCCTAGGAGCTGCTACGGAGGGCTTTGTTGATGAGCATGATACCGAGATATTTGGACAGAAGGGAGCCATGAGTGAAGCCTAGTAAGTTGGTGATATGGCACTGAACTTGGATTGGGGTGTTAAAAAAGAAGAGCTGATATTTTGCTCAATTAATGTCTATTCTAGAGGTTGTAGACAAGGTGTTGAGAATGCTGAGGATTCGTTGGGCCTTAAGAATGGTGGGGGAGACAATCATTAAGATGTCATCAAAAAACTGGATGTGGGAGATGGGAGGGTCTAAACCATGAAGAGGTAAACCCTCTAAATATTTATTTGCAATGGAGGCTTTGATGGAATGGCTGAGGCCTTCTTCCATCATTATGAAGAGGAAGGGGGATAGAGGGTCCCCTTATCGTATTTCTCGAGTGGGAAGAAGGGTCAGGAGGGGATGCCAATAATCAAGATAAACAAGAAGGCAAAAGAGGTGAAGTTGAGGATCCAAGTGACCCAATCTTGTGCAAATCCAAAAGCAAGAAGAACAACCTTCATGTAGGCCCAACTTATTTGATCAAAAGCTTTAGATAGATCAAGTTTTAGTAACATACATGGATTGCCTATGGTCTGAAGATAATGGATGACTTCATGGGCGAGACGAATGTTGTCAAGAATTTGTCTTCCTTCAACGTATCCTGACTTCTTGAGAGAGATGATGAACAAAAGAATGGGTTTGAGGCGCTTGACGATGACTTTAGTTAGCAACTTGTAGATCATGTTATAGAGAGCTATGGGTCTGAATGTTTTGGGATGATTAGCCTGTTCTTCCTTGATTATGAGGTACAGAAAGGTTACATTGAGAGAAGGGAACACTTGACCTGATGTCCTTGAGTCCTCTATGATCTCCCAGACTTCCTCCCGAACCATAGGCCAACAAAAATGGAAGAAGTTTGTCGTAAATCCCTCGGGGCTTGGGTATTTTCCTTCAGGGGTGTCCTACAGTGCCAGGTCAACTTATTCAATCATGATGGGTCTTGTCAAGGCATCATTCTTCTCCTGGGTGATGAGATGTGGAATATTTTGGGTGATCTTGTCGATGTCTGCAGATCTGTCCTCATGGGGCTCAACTAGAAGGGTTTGGTAACAAGAAACCAATTCTTGTTCCATACATTCATGGTCTTGGAGGATTTGTCCTTGCTTCTAACCAGTTGAGTGATATGATTGTTGTGTCACCTCTGGATCGTTGATTGGTGAAATAATTTTGTGTTGTGTTCTCCCTCCATAAGACTTCTTCCTCCATAAGACTTCTTCCTCCATAAGACTTCTTCTTGAGAGTGCTTTTCCTCCAATTGTTGTTTCAAAAGGTTATCATGTTCCTTGAGTTCTTTCGTGAGGCCATGATTCCTGATCTACATTTGGAGGAGGTTCATTTGGTTGGTTAAATTTTGTCGCGCCTCGAAGATGTTACCGAAGTTCTATTTATTCAAAATCTTGATTCGTTGTTTGAAGTTCTTAAGCCGCTACTAGAAACGATATATTTTTGAGCCATGAGGGATTGCAACATCATGCCACCAATTCTTGGCCTTGGATTCGAAATCTAGATGAGAAAGCCAAAACCGCTCAAATATGAAGGGACTTCTGTTGGGAGAGCCTGTGATATCCATTATTAACTGAATGGGCCAATGGTCAGACCCCACTGTGTCTAGAATGTTTGTGTTGATGGAGAGACCATCCATCAGGAGGATATCAGAGACTAGGAACTGGTCAAGTTTGCAAGCCACATGTTGTGAGCCTAATCGTTGGTTCGACCAGGTGTAGAGACCATTTTGGGTTTCTAAATCCATGATACCCTGCTTGTCTATTAGATCCAGAAAGATCTCACTTTCTTGCTCTAATCTGCGAATTCCCCCTTCCCCCCCCCAAGGTTGTAGACCATATTGAAATCTCCACCTAGTATCCATTTGCGATCAGTGATGAGAGTGGTCAGCCTCTCCAAATGCTGAATGAATTTTTTCGTGTCCCCTTACGTAGACATTCCATAGATGCTGGTGAGGATGCCAAGATGATTAAATCTGATAAGCCAATATTCTGCAAAGATTGTCCAACAGGTTGAAAAGAAGTTGTTCATGATTACAGAGCAAGGATTATAGAGAATGGCCAGGCCACTAGCTATGCCTCTGGCATCAACAGTCATCATTTGTCCTTGTTTCCAACATCTAGAGATAATTTGATTCATTTCCTCCCCTGCACATTTTGTTTCTTGAAGTAGAAGAATGTCAGGTTGTTCTACTATGATCCTTTCCTGTAGAAGCCTCTACTTACTACGATGAGACCTTGTATATTCCAAGAGATGATATTCATGATGAGGAGGGAGAGGGGAGGGGGGGAAAAGGTGTCATATATGAGGTGTATTTGACCTGAGTTGACCATGAAGTTACTGATTTCCTATATGAGCTTCTGGGTAGAATTCCTTCCTCTTTTCTTCTCGTCCTTTTGAGATTTATGGTGGTCTCTCTGTTGTATGTGCTGAATGCCCAAACCTATGCTGGATTTGGCCGCTGAACCCGCGGAGGAGTTGATAAATACTTTATGAAATTTGCAGAGCTGATCTAGGGGAATGGTGTACAGTTCCTTATTGTGATAGGCCTACTCTAGATTTTCCAGATCTATTCCTACGAGATTGTGTTCATCTAGATCCATTTCGGTTTCTCCTTCCTCTAGGTCAGAAGCTTCTCCCTCTTTTGGGAGGGATTATGAGGAAGGTTGGATTTGCTCCAGAACTAGGGTATTCGAGAGACTATCTTTTGCTTTGTTGTGGGTAGCAGTTTCTTTTTGCGGTATCTTAGGTGCATCCATGTCTTCAAGGATGTTTTGAAGGGTGTCAAAGGAGTTGGCATATGGGACTTCCTTGTTTACCATAGACATTCTTTTATTTGCGATATGGCGTCGCTGACCCCCTACCTGGGTAAACCCATCTTTTTCTTTATTGGTTTCAGGATTATCACTTTTGGTTGTCACATTCAGAGGGCAGTCCCTGAACAAATGGCCATAATCATGGCATTTTCTACATCTGAAAGGTATATGTTCATAATCAATAGTTTAAGACTAATCCTCATCATGGTATTCTAGAGCAATGGAGTTTGGGAGAGGCTTAGCTATGTTGAGGTAGATGCATATGCGCACATAGTAGGTATACCTTCTTTTCTTGGTTGCGTATGAGGATTTTACATAGATTCTTATAGTGTTGCCAATGTCGGCCGGATTCTCCTCTAACCAAAACTTCTACGGGAGAGAGTATAGGCATATCCAGACTAATGCATTTACAAAGTGTTCTTTTTCAAGGCTAAACATTTCCATCCAGAAGCGCAGAAAGAGGCCAACAAAGTTGAAGAAATACAGTCCTCCATCAAATATGTGATTGCGGTCCTCCAAGTTATGAAAAATGATGGTAAAGAAACCCTTGGAGCCTAGTTGCAGGTCGTAATGTCCTTTAGGATTCCACCATTGATGAATCCGCTTGACGAGCTTGCGTTTGGAGGGCCACAAACCTAGAAATTTTTCTACCAATGCATAGTCCCTCATGTATTGCTTCTGTTCCTCGATTCTGGGTGTGATAATGACATATTTTGGTGCTGAAGGTGCCTGCGGTATGCACTTCCCCGGTGCCCAGGGGCATGTTTCCTTGGCTTGTGTTGGTCCATATTCGATTTCCATTTGCTCTCCCTTGTAATCCTCCTCAAAGAAAATGCGTGAGCGTTGGTCCGACAATGGTTCGAGGGAATCCACCCTCTGGTGGAACCTGCAACACCACTTGCATGTAGGAGGTGCCTCGAGACCCTCCCTCATTTGGGATCATGATTTCCTCGCCTGGGGCAGCGACATAGAGCAGCAGTGAACCCTGCCCCTCCAAACCTAGCTAGAGCCGAAAGCTCTAGGTCAAACCCTAACAGAGCGAATTTTTTGACTCACACACATACACACACACACACACACACACACAAACACACACACACACACACACACACACTCACACTAAGCCTTTGCAATATATAAAGTTGTAGTTAGTGTATCACATAAAACACATAATTCACTAAATAAATAGTTATAAGAAGAAAATAATTTAAAGTTGTAAAAATTATATATAAATATATGTTTGTGTGTGTGTAAGTTTTATTTTCATAATAATATTTCAAATTTCTAAAAAAGGAAATATTAATTTGAATGGAAACATAAATAACATTATCAAGAAAAAATATTAAATTGGAGTACAATTTAGTTTTAAAAATCAATTATCACAATGTTTAGATAATTATGATTATATGGTGTACGATAACATTTTATGAAAAATAATTTCAAAATCATAGAATGTTTAGCCTGAACTTCATTTGAAACATGTCATCCTTAGCCTTCTTCATTTGAAACATGCCATCCTTAGCCTTCTTCATTTGAAACATGTCATACATTGAATTTACTAACACACGCACAAGGTATACATACCCTACCCTCTCTGGATTTGAACTTGTGACCTCTTATGAGGAAACACATATTCTTAACCATTAGGTCCACTCAGGTTGTACATAATAATAATCTATTTTTAAGATCACGACCAAGCCAGACACCATATTGGTATATGATACCCTTGGTTATATATATATATATTCATTCTTATCTTTCTCTCCATCCCCTATAAGTAATAGTAAAGTATTTGTCATGACGTATGAAGAGTCTCAATCAATAATTGATTTATAAAAATCTAATTTTAAATTAGAATAGAAAGACTAATAACTTTTTTTTCCAACCATCTCAAAAAAAATCCAATTAACATATTTTATTAATCAATTATTGTAATATTTAAACAATTATAATTATATTATGTATAATTCATTTGAAATATGTTATCCATTGAAATTGCCCACATTTATTTTAAATCAATATTTTGAACATGTCATATATATATATATATATATTTTTTTTTAAATTCATAATTTTATTATATAAAATGAAATTACTTTTGATACATGTAGAACCGCATTTCAAAAAGACTCCTTAAAGTCATAATTTTATTATATAAAATGAAATTATTTTTTATACATGTGAAACCGCATTTCTAAAAGACCCTAGGGAGAGCATATATAACCATAGTCCATAAGTAGCTTGCTCCATTATATACATAAACTATGAGTCCCAAAAACACGTTCATGAATCATCAAAAATACAAAAGTTAGATGTTCTCTATATTGAATTTAGATAGGCTAACGTTGCCAAATAAACAATCCTTCAAGAATTACAAAGATTTGAAAATTATAAAGTCCTACGATTATAGGAAAGAGGCATGAAGATATTCAATGGCTTGATACCCTCCTTCTCCTCAATAATCCAAGTACCCTTTTCCAAATAAAGATCAACTTTCAAAAGTCCATTACCATCCACATTCCTCTCTTTGTACACGTGATGAGATAATATCGAATTAAAATATGTATGAAATGATATAGAATTAAAGGTTGTTTAAGTAAGTTGAATCTTTTCAAAAATTGGTCTTAAGGTACAATTATCCAAATTTTATATTATGTTTATTAACAAGGGAGTCATCAAAGTTTTGTAGTTTTTGGGCACCTTTTTCAACTGACACCATAAGAATAAATTTTAAGGCTAGTAACTTTGCAAGATTATTGGTTTCCCTATCTAGAATAACTTTAAAGGATATAGCATTATGATCATTGAGATGGGTCACACCTCCAACACCTCATCTTAAGAAATCTTTTTGGCATGCCCAAGCACCACTTTTATCAACATGTTCCTTAGTTATTTATCTGTGTTGTTTGTGTTTTGAAATCTTCTTAAATCCATGAAGAATAGACATAATCTGTATATCACATTGTAATGGAGGGACTAATCTTCCTTCAAATATCTAGGAATTGTGTGCTAACCAAATCCCCCATGTAGTTAACAATGACAAAGATTTAAATTTTTTGATAGCAAGGTCATTACATCATTAATGAATACCTCAATCTATGGAATTTCCACCCCTATAAGGTGTTGGACATTGGGTTCAACACTTCCTGCGAGTTTTGCGACATGGGTTAACCCCTTCTCGTGGATCATAACTATGACGATTGTGGCAGCGACTAACACCTGTAGGTTTTGGTCTAACAACAATCATAGTCCAACATATGGTATCAAAGCAACATGTCTTCAATTCAAAACTCACCCGGCATGTGCTACGAGGAGATTGTTGGACATTGGGTTCAACACTTCCCGCAAGTTTCGTGACATGGGTTAGCCCCCTCTTGTGGACCCTAACTCCGACAATTATGGCAGAGACTAATGCCTGTGGATTTTAGTATAACAATAATCGTATTCCAACATAAGGATCTCTAGTTCTTTTCACACTTGCTTTGTGAAGAGACATGGCAAAGATAGCTGATCAATGGACTCATTCCTAAGATCTTGCATGCCTCTTTTTAATAAATTTCTCCAATTAAGTGTCGTATTTTTAAGAGATAATCACACAAATATTTGCGACTTTAAAGGAAATTTAAATTTCCATAAGTTCTTCCACCACCAGACCAATTCCTCTCCGCCAACTGCACTTAAAGTTTGATATCCTAATTTAGGAGTACAGGTCCCTCTTGCAAGTTTTTTTCTCCATATAATATAATATTAATATTCCTTTATTCTTAGATGGCTTGACCTAAGAATATCCATATATATCTCCCACTCTTTTGTGTATCTCCCTTCTAACCCATGCATCTCAACATGTTTCCATTATTACCTCCATATTGTTCTTACATCTAAATGAGTAACCTAATTAAGAAAAAAAAGACTATTTCCATGAAGAATCTCTACCAGTATATCAGAAAAAATGTATCCTTCACAACTACTAACCTAACCCATAGATATATGTCAATCTCCAGTGTCATCCCATTATGAATCCTCTAGACTAACCATTGGCCAATTAAAGGAAAAAATAAAATTATTTTCTTTTGTACTACTAATGCATTTTTCCGTTTTATTTATTTATTATTATTTCGATACCTACTCCACTCTTTTGCATAATTTGGTGCTATATATTTATGGAAAATAACTTGACACCAAATACATTTTCCTCCAATCAAACAGCACAAACATTTTTCATCCAATGCTTTGCAAAAGAAATGGATATCATTCAATCCCCAACCTCCCATATCTTATGGAATAAGAATATATTGCCATTTAACCAATGCAATCCATTTTTTTTCTCTCTAGACCCAAACCATAAAAATATATAAAATAATTTCCCAATATTTTCCAAAATTCCTTTAGGAATAAAAACTAACAACATCCTCTAGAACTTAATAGCTTCAATAACTGATTTAACACATGTGATTCTACCTCCTTGAGAAATCCATCAATTATAACAAAGAGAGAATCTCTTTTCAACCTTGGATAATCTTGATGCTTAGACATGTTAAGGTCCAAACAATAACCTCACGAGGATATGAGTCAACCTTTGTTTTTATAGAGGCAGTACTCTTTGGCTAGAATATAATCTTGATACTCTTATATTGGGGAAAATGCTAGACAACAAACCCTAAATATTTATTTCTTTAATTTGTACATGGAATGGTTCCTGATAACTAGATTTTCCCTTTATGTGCAACAAATAACTTATTAACAAATAAATGATTGAAGGAAAGCTTCAATATTAGAATATAGGTATACTCAGAATCATATATACAACCCTCAAAATCACATACAAGTAAATGATACACCCATATCTTCTCACAAGAAAAAGAGGAAATAATTTTGATCATTTCAAAGTACTTTAAATGAGTTTTTAATTCATAACTTGAAAGAATTTGATGGGAATACTTCAAAAATCTCATCCCCAGAGATCTCAATATTTGAGAAATCATTAAAATAAAACCCCGAAGCAGTTGTCTATGGAGTTTCATGAAAATTTTCAACAATACAAAACATCTCAACAAACCAATGGACTAAACCTTCATAAATAAAGATTTTCAAACACAAGGACTAAATTTCCATGAATCCAATAGACAATTATGGCTTACATATAGCAGCCATTGACATGGATGTAAATACTCCATAATCTTTTTAGAGAAATAATTCTTGGAAGAATACAAGAAAGACACTAAAAATCTCAACCTTGTGCTCAGTTAAAAAATATAAGCATAAAGCTTTGAGAAAACAATGTAGAAGAAGAAGAAGAAGAAGAAGAAGAAGAAGAAGAAGAAGAATGAAAATCTTTATTTTATGATCATAAACCTAGATGCATAATGATGATTGGATCCTTTTTTTTTTATCTTCTGATTGCACGCTTCTAACACTTTGATGGAGTCCTTTCTTTCTTTTTAAAATTTACTCTTTTAACTTCTTAAGGTAGTTAGGATTTTTCTCTTTCTTGGAACTTCCACACGCTTCTTTGGAGTAACCACTTTAAATAATGCTTAACTGAACTCTATTTAATGATTCTATTTCATTAAAATTAATGTCTTGAACTGAGACTTTTTAGTCTTTAATAAGAGTTTTTAAATAAACTTTTATTTTTTCAAAATTTTAAATTGGCTGCCTTTTTAAAAAGTGAAATGTGTTTTGATTTTTTGGGAAATATATTTAACTTTTTTGACATGGAAACCATTTTATATGCAATCTTCATCATCTAATATTTCCAATGAGTCTTTCTGAGCGCAGTTTGGAGTTCCGGATCTCAAGATACAATCTTGGGAAGTCGAAGTACCAAGCAAATTTATCAACAAACCATGAAAATGTAGCTGACTGTTATTTTAATTTGTGAGACAGTTGTGGCCAATTTCAACTATTGATACCTATTCCATCATGTCCCTTGTCAAATTACCTTTGCAACAAGGTATAGTTTTTCCAAATCCGACTCATAGGTTTGAATTGCTGACCTTCGGAAAATCGTTCCTCAACAACCATCCATCAAATTTTGTGGGCTAATCCTAGCCCTCCATTTAAACTTGCCTCCTCCATTTAAAATTCAACTTTTCTTTTACAATGTATATCCCACATGCATTTTTAGTGTTTGTTTTTTAATGCATATATAGAAAATTTTAACATGCCTTACATGTGCAACATAAGGAGACTAAGTAAACCATGGAGATTCGACCTTAGGAAATTTGATGAATTAATTAAAATTTTGATTTCCTAGTCATCATCCACCAACAACACAGGCAATTCCCATTCATCAGTGAGTCGTAGCCCAATCAGAACCGAGTCATATCCCAGTCAACATCAATGACATCGACACGTGTCATGCTGTCATTAGATACCAAAAGATGCCACATGTCATCACATTATTGGTCTCCATGTGTCCTCGTGTGATTGGATATTAGGTTTGCCACATGTTGTAGTGCCATAGGATACTATAGATCGACACATGTCATGATTTCAATGGTTTTCATGTGTCATCAAATGGTTGGTTAACATGTACCATTATCTGATTGATTAATGATGAAATGGAGAGGGACTTAGGATAAAAGTTAAGGAAGGGAAAAATGAACGAGAGAGGAGGAAGGTCATGAGGGAGGAGAGAGAAGTGTGTTGTCGGGTTGTCTGAGGTGTAGGGGTTGGATAAGAGGTGTGTGAAAACCCACGAAGGTGAGGAGAAACCATGATGTATGGAGGGAGGAAAGAAGTAAGGTAGAAAAATGTGAAGTACTGAAGTGTAGTGAGGAGAGATGGAGAGATAAGGAAAACATTATAAGTATGAAAAGTAAGAGAGGAGAGGAAGGAGAGTGTAAGGAATTCTTAAAAAGAGACTAAGTATGGAGAATAGGAGAGGGAAATTGGGGGAGTGGAGAATTTCAAATATAATCTAAGTATTGAAGAGAGGAGTGGAGGGGAAATGGAGAAATTATAAGTGTGGAATAGAGTATAAGAGAGGAACAAGAGAGTAACACTTAGTGTGGAACAATATAAGTGTGGAAGAGTGGATAAGAGTGGAGTAATGTAGCTCCAAGAAAATGTTGAGTTCCAAGAAATTAAATAAAGCAACTTGTTCCAAGAGATTAAGAGAAAATTCCAAATAGATTAATGGTTCAAATAAAATAATTGTAAATGTGGTTCCAAGACAAAAATTAGCTATGTTTCACATGGAAGAAGCATTTTTTGGGTGGTTAGACAAAAACTTGGATATCTTGAGCATAAAGAATAAAATTTTGAATCCGTAAAATGTGCGATGAAGATGAGACTGAGAGCTACGCAATGAAATTATAGTTGTTTGAAAATTTATTCTTTTGATATTATTTTTTTTATTATTATTCTAGGAGTGGGAAAATAGAGGTGACCAATTTTTTTATCAACAATTGGCTCCAACTGTGGGACAGTAACCCCTTGTGGGTTGCTGAGAAAACTAGAATCTAAAGACCAGATGCCTTCTCCATTGGGCTATGGAGTCATCTTCAAAATAGATTCTTGTAATTCTTCCTCTATGGAGTTATCTTCAAATATTGCCTCCACTTAGCAACTACTTTATTGTGCAAAAAAATGACTAGAAGAAAATTATGTAGAAAGAACATTTTCCTACGCTATCCTACTTGGATGAAAGAGACGCTTTTAGGTGTAGGTAGATTTCCAATGGAGCCATTCAAATATCCATCTGATTTTTGGAATGAACTCTAGAAATGGGAAACATATCAAGGCTAGTACCAAAGAATCAAGGGCATGTCCAAAGTGTGCCGAGGAAAAAATGAGCCAGAAGTAACCAAAATCTGATTGCATTGCTTGGACAACAAAAATTTGGAACCATGATTCAATAAAATCAATTCTTGGTAGCTAAAGAATGTTGTTGTCTTTGATTGGATGAGAAGTTTCCAATCTAAGAATACTTTCATCTTTCTCCTCATTACTGACCACATGCAATATTCTTGATTCAATGTCAATGTCTTGAAATCATTCTTCCTTCATGGAATGACAATATTTCCCATTGTTTTTCTCTAGATTAATTTCTTCCACCAATTTTTCTTGTTGCCAATGTTCTTGTCACTTTTTGTAGTCTATTGCAACATTTTCCACATGAGTATGTTGGCTGAAATATTCTTGTGCATTTGGTGGAGGCTTGTCAATATCATTTTCAACTTTGTTGCTTGAAATATCTTCATATGTAGTATATGAAAGGATGAATTCTTCATTTTATTTTTCCCATATGGGAAAGGGTGGGTGGGAAAACGTTTTAGAAAATGAAGTTTCCAACACATACCAACTGGTAATGATACCATCAAAAAATGAATTGTACCATTCAAGAGCATCCCCATGAAAATTTTGTAAAAACAATGAACATGTAACATTGTCTTCAATGAGATTGAAAACATCGCATGTACTTTTGAATCTAAACAAGTGTTTCTCTGCATCTTCTGAAGTATTTCAAAAGAATGTGGAAAAATTTTCGATAGAAATATCAGACATCTAAAAATCTACTTCTGCCATATTTAAAGGGCTTCAATGCAATCAACTCCTTCTTTGGATAACTCTTCCTTTTGTTGAATCTTTTAAATTCATTGGCAAGTTAGGTGAAGAAGGTAATGGAACTCCTCAGAGGATTCATAATATATCTCTTCTTGAGATTATTGAATCCTGTTAATGGAGTTGCAAGGGAATTTTAGAGTTCCTTCAATAGAATCACCAGGAAGTTAATCCTCCTGAATCATTGATTGTTCTTGTCTCTTTTTTAGGTCATACAAATATTTCTGAATAATATTTGTATAAATCCATTGCATCTATAACATGCGACAATCTTTTTGAATTTTATTTTTGA
This sequence comes from Picea glauca, assembly GCA_000966675.3. Lineage (NCBI taxonomy): Eukaryota > Viridiplantae > Streptophyta > Pinopsida > Pinales > Pinaceae > Picea > Picea glauca. The sequence continues at coordinate 397,630 of JZKD02S1673463.1, read as the reverse complement.
AACTTTGAACCACAGAGACTTTGGTTCTTCAATCAAATCTGAAACAAATCCTAAGATATCTTGAAAATAAATTGTTCCCTAGTTGAGTCACAAAAAATGTTGATGCTTAGATATGTTAAGGTCCAAACAACAACCTCATTAGGATATGAATCCGCCTACATTTGTATAGAGGTGGTACTCCTCTTTGGTTGAAAGATAATCTTAATACTCTTGGATCGGGCAGAATGTTAGACAACAAACCCTAGATCTTTATTTATTTGATTTGTACATGGATTTGTTCTTGATAACCATATTTTCTCTTTATGTGTAACAAATAACTTCTTAACAAATAAAATATTGAATGAAATCTTCAATATCAGAATATAGGTATGCTTAGTATCATATATACAACCCTTTAAACCACATACAAATAGAGGATACATCCATATCTTCTCACAAAAAAAAGAGGAAATAATTTTGATCATTTCAAATAACTTTAAATGAGTTATGCATTCATAACTTGAAAGCATTTGATGGGAATACTTAAAAAATCTCATCCTCAGAGATCTCAAGATCTGAGAAATCATTAAAGTAAAACCCCGAAGTAGTTGTATGTGGATTTTCATGAAAATTTTCAATAATACAAAACATCTCAGCAAACCAATTGACTAAACCTTCATAAATAAAGCTTGTCAAACACAAGGACTAAATTTCCATGAATCCAATAGACAATCTTGGCTTACATCTGGTAGTGGCATAAATGGTTGAAAATTCACCATGATATTTTTAGAGAAAGAATTATTGGAAGAATACAAGACAGACACTCAAAATCTTAACCTTGTGCTTAGTTCAAAAATATAAGCATAAAACTTTGAGAAAGTAGTGTAGAAGGATAAGATGAAGAAGAATGGAAATATTTATTTTCTGATCAGAAACATGGCTGCATATTGATGAATGAATCCTTATATTCCGATCCTCTGATTGCATTCTTCTAACCCTTTGATGGAGTCCATTGTTTCTTTTTAAAATATGCTCTTCTAATTTCTTAAGGTGGTTAGGATTTTTCTCTTTATTGGAGCTTCCACACGCTTATTTGGAGTAACCACTTTAATTGATGCTTAATTGAATTCTCACTAATGACTTCGTGTCATTAAAATTCATGTCTTGAAGTGGTACCTTTTAGTTTTTAATAATTTTTTTTTAAATAAGCTTGTATTATTTCAAAATTTTAAATTGGCTTCCTTTTTTAAAAGTGGACCATACTTTGATTTTTTGGGCACAATATTTAACTTTTCTAACATAAAACCAATTTATATGCAATCTTCATCATTTCATATTTCCAACTAGTCTTTCTGAGTGCAATTTGGAGTTCTGGATCTCAGGATATAATATCGAGAAGTCGACGTACCAAGCAGGTTTATTAGCAAAGAATGAAAATGTAGTTGAATGTTATTTTAATTTATAAGAGATTTATGGCCAATTTCATCTCTTGAAACATGTTCCATCATGTTCCTCAGAAAATTTCCTTTCCAATGAGGTATATTTTGTCCAAATATGACTCCCATATCTCACGTTATGACCTTCGGAAAATCGTTTCTCAACAATCGTCCATCAAATTTCGTGGGATAATCCTAGCACTCCATTTAAATTTGTCTCCATTTAAAATTCAAATTTTCTTTTACAATGTATATCCCACATGCATTCACGATGTTTTTTTGTGTAATGTGTATATATAAAATTTTAACACGCCTTACATGTGGAACATAAGGAGACCAAGTAAACCATGGATATTTGACCTTAGGAAATTTCATGAATTAATTAAATTTTTGATTGCCCAATCATATCCACTAAGCACCCAGTCAATGTCCATTCAACAGTGAACCATATCCTATTTAGAAGTGAGTCATAGCCTAGTCAAATTCTACATCATCACCATGTCTCACATTGTCATTGGATACCAGAAGCTACGATATGTCATCACATGATTGGTATCCATGTGTCTTCGTGTGATTTGATATTAGATATGCCACGTGTCATAGTACCATAGGATAATATGTATCACCGCATGTCATGATTTCAATGGTTTCCATGTGTCATCGAATGAATTGTTAACATGCGTCGTCATGTGATTAGTTAATAAAATGGAGAGGGAATTAGGATAAATTTTAAGAAAAGGAAAAATGAACAAGAGAGGAGGAAGGTCATGAGGGAGGAGAGAGATGAAGGTTTTCAGGTTGTCGGAGGTGTAGGGGGTGGATAAGAGGGGAATGAAAACTTGCATAGGTGAGGAGAACCCATGGTGTATGGAGGGAGGAGAGAGGTAAGGTATACAAATTTTAAGTGTTGAAGATTAAAGTGGAAATGGGAAGAGTGTGTGGAAGGGAGTGGAGTGAGGAGAGATGGAGGGATAAGGAAAAAATTATAGGTATGAAAAGTAAGAGAGGAGAGGAAGGAGAGTGTAAGAAATTTCGAAAAAAAAAACTAAGTATGGAGAATAGGAGAGGGGAATTGGGAGAGTGGAGAATTTTGAAAATAATCTAAGTATTGGAGAGAGGATTGGAGGGGAAATGGAGAAAAATTCTAAGAGTGGAATAGAGTATAAGAGAGGAAAAAGAGAGGAACACTTAGTGTGGAAGAATATAAGTGTGGAATAATGGAGAAGAGTGGAGTAATGTAGCTCCAACAGATACAACTCAATGGAATTAGGACTTTCAAATTCAATGGAATTAGGTCTTTCAAACTTTGGGATTAATGCTATGAAAGTGGTATTAAAGGTTGCAAGCAACTTTCTATAAATTTTGGAATCATTTATAAACCTAATTAAGTCCTACTCAATTACCTCACAGAAACACATATCTGGCCCATGGCTCTTATCCTTCTAAAATATATGGATTACCAATTAAAGTTCATCTTTGGATATCTCTTCCAACAATTTTTATTTTTCTTATTTATTAATGAAGCTTGGGAAGAAAGTAGGCATTTTAACCACTTCAACAATATTGAATTGAATTTTAATTTTATAAATATTGTAAAAGTGCTACACACCCAAATGAGCAATATCTTCAAAACTAGAATCCAAAGTCCCATCCTTCTTTGGTATTTTCCAATTTTTGTTGATATTCTTTCGATAATGTGCAAATTTGTGAAAAAAATTGTAATATCATCTCCTTTGTCTAACCACAAAGCCCCACTTCCACATTTATTCCTTATTATCCAATAGCATTCACCTCTTCTATTCCAATAACTCAATCTCATTTCCATAATCCTCATTAGGAAAACTAGCATGCCCTCTATTTTTCATATCCTCCAAAAGGAATTCCATACTCACTAAATCCTAATTATTTATAACATACCCAACCACCAGTAGGATGGGAACACTACTCCAAGAACAGACTTCTTGAACAAATTCCAAATCCTAATAATAATTAATTAATAAAGAAGCATTATAGAAATGTAATAACAACACATGCGATAATCAAGATTCATGCTAGACTTTAAAAGAATGCTTAAGCATGCCAAGCACAACAATAAATAAAAATCAAGTGCATTATAAATATGAATCTTAGATATAATAATTAATACACAGTTGAAATAAATATACAAGAAAAGGAAACCACAATAGGGAGCACTTATGTTAAACAAAACCAAACACCAATTGGATGGAGACCAAGGACGTTCCACCAAAACATAGACACAGTTGTTCCAAGTCTCAACAACAAGTCACCCCCAAGCAAGGGATATGAATCCACAATGATGTTTCCAGGATGTCACTCAACTTTCCAAACCATTTAGCACTCAATATCTCATAGGTTTCTCAACACACAACAATCCAAAGTACACCAACTCTCTTCTTTCCATCCCGCACCACCCAAAGAAAATGAACCCCCTTCACTGCCACACAGTCCATGAGGCTGTCCACTTCTTTCCAAGGATCCAGTGCATCTGGTGAAGAATATCCATGCTGGGACTCTCAATATTCACAACTGTGAGTAAATTTTAGCACATGCCAATGCATCTCAGGCATACATGCACCAATTCATGGATGGAATACACTAGTAATTAATACAACCAACAAAACAATGGCTTGTTTCCTCAACAATTTGTCCCCATGTCCCATACAAGAATAAGAATGAATGAGCCAAATGATAGAGTGAAAGATTGAAAGAGTGAAAGAGTGAATGAGTGAATGAGTGAACCAACAAACAACCCATAAGAGGTGTTTATATATTTAATTGGAAATCAAGAACCACATGGCCTCCCCCCAAAGGAGCTCATGTAACCACTTTTCTCTATTAAAACCAAGATGTGTAAATAAAATATATAATAAAAATACTTAGCCCCTTTATACCCCTCTCTCATGTAATCATATCCCCCTATAACTCTTATCCTTTTCCATCTCACAAAGAACGATGTGTTTTATTATTATTTTTTTTAATATAAAAAGAGGGAATTCTATTATATCACAAAATATTGTACACAAATATGTGACCAAGGGGGTCTACCTCAGATGGAAACCCGCCCTCTAAACCCTGTTCACTATACTCCCAGAGTTCAAAAAAGCTATATGTTAACAATGTCGAGAGGAATCTTAGACTATGACTCTAGAGGAAACTTAGACTAAATCTTGAAAACATAAAGAAGAGGCCATTAATAGACTACCCTCAAGCAAGGCCTAAAAAAGAAAATAAAAAAACCAATAGGATAGGAGAGCCCTAATGAGAACCCGATGCCCTCTGCAACGGGCCCTGGGTCGGTCTAGAGCGGCTCCTAATTTCTTGCTTGATCTTTCTCAGTTCCTCCTGTCGGGGGAGGGGTATCTCCATCTAGGTCTATTCCTCGTTCTCCTCTATCTGAATGGGTCTGAGAATAGACCCCGGGGGAGATTCGAGATGCATACCTTTCTTCTTATGGGTTGGAATCTGCTCTAGAAGGTTGACCCTGAACTTAGTGCCATGCTAGGATCATCAAAAAATTTCAAATTTCCTCTCCAGAATGTGAATGTCCTGAAGAATCTCTAAATTCTACTGGTGGGTCTCATTGACAGTCCGAGCCACCAAATATTTAGTCATCCAATAGGCTTTCACCATTCGGAAATATTTAGTTTCTTTGGTCTGAGGGTTACCGGGTTCAACCACCCATCTAGCCACTTCTTGGATTATTTCCTCCTCACTGGTTTTCCTTCTTCTGGAAAGAACTCTATCTTCAATTTTTTTTATGTCCTGGATTTCTTCCATCTCAAAGTGAACCCAAAATTGTTCCTCAGCTGCACGAGATTCCTTTTCTACTCCGGGGAGACGAATGTGGCCCCTCGATGTTGAAGCTTCATTTTCATGGCATCCTGATTGTCCCCTCTTTGTATTATTGGTCCAACGACGAGCCATACTTATCCCTTGACTAATTATGATAATCAGAGTGAGAGTCATCCAAAGGAGAGTCAGGATATGGAAACAAAAAGAGAATAATAGATGCCTACTCTGTCATCCCTTGTATTTATGGTTACAAAAATCATCATTGGATATACATCACTGGTTCTCCTCGATCATGTTTCATCCTTGTTAATATTTATCACCAATTTATATGATGGAGGGGAAGGTGAATATACCTCGTACCTTCTCTTCTGGGCCGCCAAGATTGCTTGCGGCATGCGACTACTTATTCTAGTGATAAAAAAAATTCCCTTTCAAGCATGCTTTGCATGTCCGGTCTTATTTCACATGCTTCATCATGGAGGGTTTAACTACATTCCATCTTTTCCTTTCCCAAATTCTCCCCATCATCCTTGTACTTCAATTTAAATGACTCCTCATTTGCACTCATGTTTCTTGAAGGTTGTCTGTCTTCTCTTTCTGGATCGAGGTATGGGCGCTCAACGTGGAGGGTTGTCCTTTAATCCTCTAAGCATGTCATCACCGATCTGGGCCATATGTCCTCCTTGAACATTTTATGATGAGGGCCATGCTCCCAAGTGTCTCGATCGATGTGCTTCGTTGCTTCCCTCCATGCTATCATGTTGTCTTGGAAGCTATGTTGGATCTATTCTTTTATTCCACCTATTAGTGGGTCCCTTGGATGCCAGATCTGAAACTTTTCATGCATTGTGATACCTAGGTTGGCCATGCAGTTAGTCACCATGTTGGCCTTCCTTCTGATTGGCTCAGTGACTGTGGCCACTAGGGAAGTTACCATAGATCCTAGAATTGAGAACCCATATCTTAGGCACCAATTCTGAGAAAGACTCTTTGCCTTGACCCCATTTATGAGTTGTTGAAGACCTTTGATGACCAGAAGGGAATCTCCCTTGACCTTCAGGGCCAAAAATACTCTTTCTATATCTATTTCAATGCCTCTCCTGAGTCCCACCAACTCTTTTTCATTGTTCAAAGTGATTCCTAGGTTGAACACAAAAAGAAGGAGGGGTTCTCCTTTGTGGTTCCTGAAGACCCCTCCTACCCCTTCCAGGACCGTGTTTCCTTTAGATGCATCGTCAAAGTTTATCTTAATTAATTCTTTTTTAGGGGGTCTCTAGAAATCTCGAATTCAAGATTTTCCAGTATTTTTCACTTGAAGGTTCTTATTGAGGAAGGGGCCCAAATTCCAATTGTTGAAGATGGTTATTTTGGGATCTTGTACCTGGAGATCTTGTTCCATCCATTGGGTTACTGCAATGGATTCAGTCATATTTCTATTGATGAGATCCCACAATTGATTTTTTCTAATGGATTTGTCTTCAAAATTTTTTCGGTTCCTTTCTTTCCAAACATTCCACATGAGGATACCTGGGAAAATTTCCCAAGCTCTATTAATGAGAACAATGTTAAAAGAGTTATCTCTCCAAAATTTTGTGGTGGCTACAACCTTGTCTTTTTGCAAGTCCATTCTCTAAGAGCTTGTGGTTCCTTGGTCCCAGAGTTGCATCATGAAATTACATTTACTTAAAATATGATCACGAGTCTCTTCGGAATCATAGAAGAGACTACATATCGATGGCCCAACAAACCATTTTCTAAGGAGACGGTCTCAAGTTAATATTATTCTATTTTCTACCAGCCATAAAAAAGTTGAATTTTGGTGCAAAGGGATTTGGACCAAATTTTATTCTAGATGGTTATGATGGGAGGAAGTTCGAAGTCCTACAGAATTTTGTATGTTGTTTTGACCCTGAATTCTCCATTTCCTTGAAATCCCCAACGAATTATGTCTTCCCCTTCTTTTTTCTCGATCTCTCTCTCTTGAATAAGTTTGGAGATCAAGTCCTTTGTCTCTTATGTCCAAAGAACTGGCCATTCCTCTAGAGGTTTCCATGATCACATGAGGGTGTTCTTAGAGGGGAGAGGGTTTTCCAGAAGTGGTGTAGTCTCTCCCATCCTTCTTTCAAGGGTTGATATTATGGATACAAACTTATCTTCTTCTCATAAAATGGGGATTTGTTCTCATGCATCATCCCATAAGCATTGGGACTGAACCAACTGTTGATGTTTCCAAGAGTTATTCCATATTGTTAACTCCCAAAATGAAACCGTCCTTTCGGCCGAGTTTGGGTGGATATCATAGTTTTCAGTGGTAGCTTCAAGTCATTTTCAAGTTCTTCGGTTCAGAAAATTTTTGGT
>JZKD02S1673463.1:360047-370342 GCA_000966675.3 Picea glauca | reverse complement strand
AAACAATAATGAGTCATATTTACATCAAACAATATTGGGTCCATTACCCAAACCTTTGTGCTACAGGGATTTCTTCAAGGGTTGACATCAATGACAACCAACCTTAATCAACAAATGAAAGAACGTATGAAATTGGCCCTATTCCATCCAATATCTCAAATGGACCACATAATCTGGTTGCTCGCTTCATATGGTTTCCAAAATTCAATGAGATCTTCTTGGGATTCACTTTCAAAAGCACATGCTCTCCCACTTTAAATTCTCTAGTTGTCATGTTCTTATCTACATAATTCTTCTATCTATCTTGTGCTTCCTTTAAATTCTGTTTAATTTTAACCATCTAGTCTTCCATATCCTAGTTTAGTAACTCTGTCCCAAGTAGTAATCTGTCTGATGGGTTGTCCCAACTCACTAGAATATTTCATTTTCTACCATACAGAGATTTAAATGGCATCATCTTCAATGAATCTTGATAGCCATTATTATAGGAAAACTCAACCAAATTCAAGTAATATTCCCACTTAGATGGCTTATCCATCACATACATTCTCAACATGTCTTCAATTACTTTGTTGAGTCTCTCTATCTTCCCCTATAACTATGGATGGTATATTGTGATATAGTTCATATTTGTACCAAATCCTTTAAATAACCCCCTCCATAAATTCGAAGTAAACTTTGTATCTATGTCTGAGACAATTACCTTAGGAATTCCATGCAACCTAGTAATATCCCTCATGAAAATCTCTGCAATATTAGATATTGTATGATTAATTTTTATATTAACAAAATGATCAGCCTTTATCAATTTATCCACACCTACCATTATTGAATCATGTTTCCTTGTTGTCCTGGGAAACTTAGTTATAAAATCAATGGTTATCCCTTCCCATTTCTTCTCTACAATTGGAAATTGTTGTAGCAAACCTGATGGGTGTCTATGCTCAACTTTAACTCTCTGACATTCCATGCATTTGGTAGTGTAAAAAAAACATCCTTCTTCATCCCAGGTTAAAATAATTAGATTCTTGCTACGACAATTATTTTCTGGTAACCAGGATGTATGACATATGGAACATTAGGCATTTCTTTTAACACCAAATTCCTAAGTTCTCTGAAATGGGAACACAAATTCTATATTTATGCATAAGTAATCCATATTCCTTAATATCATGCTCTTGGATTTTATGTTGTACATTTTCCTTCTATAAACTTTCTTTTACCTGTAGGTAATGTTGGTCTATAATATCAACATTTAAAATTCTTCTCTTTAAATATGACTGATGCATATTAAGGGTTGTAGCATGCATGAGGTGTACTCTTCTATTGAGTGCATCCACAACTTTATTTTATTTTCATTTGAGATGCTTGATGTGTTGAAATTACTAAGACAACTGAGAGGGGGGGTGAATCAGTTGTAATTGAGCTTAAACAATTTTAAGCCTATTAAAACATTATTAATCTTTCTTCAAGTGATCATCAACAATATACAACATATGGACAGTAAAAGTAAAGAGCATCAGTCACACATAAGGTATACACAGAGACAGATTTTCACGAGGAAACCCATAAAGGGAGAAAACCTCTTCTTCTTCGAAATGATAGGTGAGGCTGCTACCTCTGTTTTACAAGCTGCAACTTGTTTGAGAGCACCAACTCTCTGGTTTCTCTAGCACCCACTAGAAGGAAGCAACAACTCCCTTAATGTTCCAGCACCAACTGGATGGAAGCACCAACTTCCAGTTACACATGCTCCAACCTGTATAACAGAGAACACTTGTTCTCCCTTGCACCACCTTGCTACCCTGGTTTCTCTGGCTGCAACCAGATGGAAGCTACAACTTCCTGTGTTCAAGCTCTCACTTGAACCTATGAGGACAATAGTCCTCTCAAGCACCTCCCAACCTCCCTAGAATATGAATAAATAAATAAACAGTCAACTACGTAGATAAATCAATTCTTACCAATCTTTCTTTGTTCTGTAAATCTGGTCTTCTTCTAACTGTTCTACAATTCTTCTCTTCCTCTGTCTGTTCAGCAGGTCTACTCTGCATCAACTTGTTCTGTCATTCTACTCTACTTCAACTTGTACTGTTATTCTGCTCTGCTTAAAGTTTTCTTCATCATCTGTTGCTCTTCTCTGAGTTTCATCTCACACTGTGCATATACTCAATCTCACACTGCACATTCTATGATTTTTCCTTTCTTACAGTTTCATTCGTTTTTCATACAGAACAACCAACTTCACACAGTCTGTCTCATTTTATTTTATACACACACCCATGGCAGTTTCACTTCGCATTTCCTTAGGCAAAAGAAAGACAACTGTCCGAGCAACTGAAACGCCAACTGATTGGAAATCATGAGTCTGTTTCACTAACAGATTCGTAACTGAGGAGTTAACTGTGAGAGAGAACAGTAAACCTCCGATCTTTGTTCAAATTCACCTGCACCGTTGGATTGGCTTCATGAGATCTTGCATTCATTTCGGAATTTCTGTGGCCAAGCTGAGCACCTCTAGCTTCTACCTCCATCTTCCATCGATGTGATCAATGGCTATGACCACATGCTTATACATAAAGCGCTTTTGCAATTTATCATTTTGTGAATTTCAACACTATGCTCTGTTGACCCCAAGTCAGTGAAATTTCGATCGCTTGCCACATGTCCTATGATTCGATGGTCCAAATCTGATCTTGATTCAACGGCTGCGATTGAATCGCGATTTCGACATTCTTGTTGCATTGTTTTCTTTGCCTCTCCATGTCGCGATTTGCAAAAATCCGATATGGAGTTAGATCAACGGTCCAGATCTGATCTTGATTTAACGACTGCGATTGAATCGCAATTTCGACATTCTTGTTGCATTGTTTTCTTTGCCTCTCCATGTCGTGATTTGTGAAACTCCGATATGGAGTTAGATCAACGGTCCAGATCTGATCTTGATTTAACGGCTGCGATTGAATCACGATTTCACATATCGTGATTTTGACATTCTCGATGTTCAGTGTTTTTGTCACTTCAAAGTCCCAATCCACAAAACTCCGAAATGGGGTCGGATCAATGATCTAGATCACATTTTCATCTGAGGGCTGCGATTAAGTCGCAATTTCGCATATCGCGATTTCGGGATTCCTGTGGTTATTATTCTTTGACATCTTCAACTCTCGATCCGTGAAACTCCGAAATGGACTGGGATCAACGGTCCAGATCAAACCTTGATCTGACGGCTTAGATTATGTCACGATTCTGCATATCGTGATTTCAGGATTCTTGTGGTTATTATTCTTTGACATATCCAACTCTCGATCTGCGAAACTCTGAAATGGACTGGGATTAATGGTCCAGATCAAACCTTGATCTGATGGCTCATATTACGTCGTGATTCCACATATCACAATTTCAGGATTCTTGTGGTTATTATTCTTTGACATCTCCAACTCTTGACCTGTGAAACTACGAAATGGACTGGGATCAACGGTCCATATCAAACCTTGATCTGGCAGCTCATATTACGTCGTGATTTCAAGAGGTTAGGGAACCCTGTTCCTTTGATTCTCCAGTCAGTGAAATGATGATCTATCCCCACGTGTCCTACCCGTAAATGGACGGTCCTCCTTCTTTCGTAATTTTGTATGCCTGCTTCTCCTTGTAATTTAAAAAGCGTGCAGGTTCTCCTTGATCCAATGATGGTTGGGTCCTGTGCTTGGATCTAACATCTGAGATCTGTCCTCGTCTTCAATGCTCTTCTTGTCTACATTCATATCTGACGACCCTCATTCTTTCAGGAATTTTGAATGGGATCCAACGATCAGAAATGCTTCTCAAACTTTACGGGCCTTCGATCATTCGATCAATGTTGTGTTGCCTTCAATCATTCGATCTTCCTGAACTTATCTTATGTTTTCCTGTTTGTTACAAACTTCCTGTACTCATGCCATCTTCATTGTTGTACTTGCCATCAATGACAAGCATTCGCTATCTGTTAAATATTTTCCATTCGCTGTCTATTAAATATTTGCCAACATGATGTCAAAGTCATACTCACTTAAAAAATTTGGCCATCTTGTCTTCCTAGCATTTAAAGTTCGTTTCTCAAAAAGATATTTCTGACCACTATGGTCTATCCTTAATTCAAATCTCTTTCCCATGAGATAATGCCTCCTCATATTCAATACATGAACTATGAAAATAAGATCCAAATCATGTGTGGCATAATTCCTCTCTTGTTATTTAATCTTTTTGGACTCATAACTAATGACACGTACATTTTGAGTGAAGAATCCACTAAGGCCTTTTCATGCATCTGTACATACCACAAAATTGTCATTTGGGTCAATAGTCTTTAAAATAAGTGCACTAGTAAGTAATTCTTTCAACAAATTAAAATTATCTTCACACTTTGTTTTCCATTCAAATTTAATTCCATTCCTTTTTAAAGAAATGATGGGATGAGAAAATTTAGAGAATCCTTCTATAAAGCTCTTGTAGTACTATCCAACTAATCCCATAAAATATTTGACTTCTGAAATGTTCCTAGGTGCTAGACATCCTCTAATGTCTCCAGTTTTCTTCGGATATATGGCTATGCCTTCTTCTAAAAAAATGTGCCCTAAATAATGGATCTTCTCTTTGTAAAAAGATCACTTACTAAGCTTGGCATAAATCTGATGTTCCCTCAACACTTGCAATACCAACCTCAAGTGATGTTTGTGTTCTTTTTCTGATTTAGAGTAAATAAGTATGCCATCCAAGAACACAATGACAAAATTATCCAAATAATTTATGAATATGTCATTCATTAAGAACATATATACAACTCGTTCATTGGTCAGTCCAAATGGCACCACTACAAATTCATAATGTCCATACCTGGTTCTAAAGCTTGTCTTACTAATATCTTCTTCCTTGATTCTTACCTAATGGTTTCTGGATCTCAAGTCTATATTTGAAAATGTCTTTGCTCCTCTTAAATGATCAAAGAGGTTATCAATTCTAGGCATAGGGTATTTGTTCATCACTGTGGCTTTATTCAACTTCCTAAATTCAACACACAACCACAATGTTCCATCTTTCTTTTTCATAAAGAGTATAGGTGCCCCCCAAGGTGAAACACTTAAGCGTATGTACCCTTTCTTCAACAACTCTTCCAACTGCATTTGTAATTATTTCAATTATGTTGTACTCATTCTATAAGGGGTATTTGATAATGGGGCAACTCTTGGTTTTAAATCAACAGAGAAATCTATCTCCCTCTTTGGTGGAAATCCTGGTATTTCTTGGAATACATATTCAAACTCTTTCAATACTGAATAATCTTCAATAACTGGCCCTTTTGTCTTTTTTGGATCCTCCACATGAGCTACATACAATTGGAAACATTTTCTAAAACATATCTTCAACTATAAGGATGAAATATCCCTTACAGAAATGGGTCTAAGAATTCCTTTCATAAAGCTTTGTTTTCCTTCTTCATCAAGACATGTAAATGTATTTTCATGAAAATATAGAAAAAACATGATTCTTATCCAACCAATCCATTTTGATTAGGATATCATAATATCCTAATGGTATGAGATTCATATCAACAATTGTATTTACTCCATTCATATTTATTGGACATCCTCTAACTATCTCAATGATCCTTCTTTTAGTTCCCATGGCTAGCTGAATCAAACTTGATTTTTCGAGCTTACTTTTCTCCAAATGTAATATGTCCACTACTTTAGGATCAATTTAACAATGACTTTCTCCTGATTCAATTAAAATAGAAACTAGTTTATTAATTATATTACCTTCCACTTTGATAATATTGGATTGGTATTTTGCTTGTCGATATTCTAAGGATGCATATATTCTTGGAATATTTTTTCCCGTGTATTCTACTATAGTAGCCTCTTGGATGTTGTGCATGGTATTCATTTTGTCTTCTTGATGAGGGAAATCCTTGTACATGTGATCTTCCTTGCATCCTCAACATTTGATTGGTGGTATTCTCCTTTTTCCCAATGAGTCTTCTCTCTTGGATTCATCTTTAGTAGTATGATCTTGTTGATTTTATTAGGGATGTTTCTCTTGAAAGGAGGTTTGAATCCTTTCCTTCTCTGATCAAATTTCTCCTTTTTCTTATCCCTCTAAGAATTCTACAAATATTCTCTTCCCTTTCCTTGCTCATACATGTACTTATCCTTTTTAATGGTCTCTCTCAAAGTTATAGGCTCATCATATTGAATCTTCTCTTTATAATATTATGACAGTCCACTCAAAAACCTAAGTATTTTCATCTTCTTATCCTTGATAAATCCCGTGTACTTCAATGATCCCAAGAACTTATTTTCATATTCTCCCATGGTCATGCTCCCTGACTTAAGTTAAAAAACTCTTGCATTTTCTTGTCATATAAGTGCAATGAAAGATATTCCTTCTAAAAATACCCCTTGAACTACTTCCATGTGATATTGTTCTCATTAATGTTCTCCACTTGCTTCAATTGATCCCACGACATAGCATCCTTTCCATGCAAATGGTTTGTGGAAATTCTATCTTCTAGATTAGATGAGAAGTTTTGCAAATAAAAATACTTCTTGATTCCAAGCAACCAGGATTCAACATCATCTTCCCTTTCTCTTTCATCATCAAAGGACAGTGGCTTAATATTCCTTATCTCTCCTTGCAAACCATCCCAATCATGTATTTTTGTTTGATGTATGACATGAGACACTTATGGAGTCTTTAGATGTATACAATTTCCTTGCTGAGTAAGGAGGTAAGTGATGTCTATGAGTTCTGCTAGCACTTCTTGAATGACTGGATCTTCTGTAGTTATCTCATCTTTCATGATGTTTGACTTCCTCTTTCTATATTGAGTCTAATATGTTCTTGCTTGCCTATGAAACTGATTTAGGCTTTGCATCATTTGAGAATTTATTTATTTATTCTCTCTCAACATCTTCTCATTGTATGATTTGTAACTCTGCAATTTTATTTTCAAGCTTCTTGTAGTCTCTATTAGTGTTTCTGGATTTGTTATGCTATTGTTCCCATTTGACTCTGCCTCTGCATTACCAACGTTAATATTCTAACCTTTGGCTTCTCTCTCATGACTAAAGGATCCCTCTCCTTCCTCCATTTCCTGAATCTGCATTTTTAGCTTGAAATAATATGTTTATACCCTTACTTATGCAATAAAATGTGCATGAAACATAATTTATGTTATATAAAATAATAAACATGTATACACATTTCTCAAAAAAGGATTGTAAAGTTTATACAATTTTTTTTCCTTAAGGTCACCACTCATATTCTTCCTAGTTCACTATGATTCCTACTGCTCAGAAATTTTTTATAGGTGCATAATTGGATTCCTTTCTCTAATATATTTCCAATGACTATCACCATGCTCAAAACTGGGCTCTGGACCAAAAGTTGTGGCCTTCTAAATTTTCTAGGCCTTCATTGGCCAAAACCACCACCCCACCATGTGGCTCCACATCACCTGTACAATTCCACATAGAAACATCTGGCATGGACATGGATGGTGGTGTGGCACCGACCACTGACCCACTTGGGCCCTTGAATATTCCACATTTAACACCTCTTAACATTCCTTCGGTGTCTGATCTGCCAGTGAATCGACCCACTAGGCTCATTGGGCCATCGGGTAAACTCACACTTTGCAACCCCAAGTTCACAATCCAGTGACCGAGCTGGAACCTCAAACATATGTATCTGACAACACCCACCATATAGCTCAACATGTGAATACCAGGGCACCATCTCACTGGCGCACTAGGCTCATCCTACACACTCAATATCAAACACCTGATCTGGTGGCCTAGCTAACACCCTAGACACATGGACCAATCATTACTAACCATCTAGATTGAAACGTGGCATATACGACTCAATATGGAACTCTAAATTATCTCGACATGTGGTACAATAACCACTTAGCATGTGGACCAACCACAACATGACACATCATCACCAGGAACAAGTTTTCTCCACTCAGGTGTTGACACTTGTCCATTGCACATTGTCTTAACTACATCATCATACATTGATAACATGTTCCCTCCTCTGCTCATAAACTAACAAGGAAAGGATGGAACCCTTCCCAGGACCTTTCCCCATTGGGGCCACCGGGGCATTGACCTTGCAGATGGTTACACCACAATTTCATATGCATATCGATCTCTTGATCTTCGGTATGGAACCTTGTCCCACAGAGTTCCATCTACCAGGAAATTGACCTACTAGGCTCACCGAGGCACCTTCCTTCCAACATTGTACCTTCAGTCTTTTGTTTTGATCTAACATACTGGTGATGTTGCACAAGACACGTGGCACTGACACAGTTTCTGCCATGGCTTCATCATGGATTCTCACGTGGCGCTAATGTGGCCATAAACCTATTGCCCACTAGGTTCCCAGGACTTCGCTGATGTTCTTTCATTCCACTCTCTTGATATCTGGTATGTTGTGCCTCACCACCCAGGTATCGGACCATCAGGCCATCAACCCACTAGACTCACTGGGTTATCGGGCTTCCTCCCCCCAAAAAAAATTTCATAATGCATTTTCAACACACATTTAGGTACTCCGATATCTGATATGGAACCTTGTATCACTGGGTGATCAATCCACTTGGGTACCAGGCCACTGGGGAACCATCCCACTGGTTCAAGTTTTTTCCAAAAGTTTATGTTGTGCATGACTTCCAGCAGGTTCCATCGCTCTCTTTCACACAAAAATAACAAGGAATCCTCTTTTTCTAATCAACAATTCATTCGACCTTCCTCCGCATGCATGTAGGATAAAAAGACACCGTCATTGATCAATGATGGAGATCTAATGTGAAGGCGAGATCGATGGTGGTTGAGCATCAATTTTCTTTCTTACAAAACTGTCAATTTAGATGCTCAGATCACAAAGGGGAGATCTCGTTGGGTTTCCAAGGACATGGAGAGTTTCCCAAACACAGTTTCTTGGCGATCTGGACATTTTTTAAACCACAATATTCACACCCTGATGTCGTCCATAGCAATTAATTCCATCTTACTCCAAGAAAACTCATTGAATGTCATTGTTCTGTCATGTAGTAGGCCCTTGAAGTTCTGGTGTTGTAACCTGTAGCTCTAATACCACTATGTAACGTACCTATCCACCAGTAGGCTGGACAAGCTACTCCAAGAACACACTTCTTGAACCAATTTCGAATTCTGATAATGATTAATTAATAAAGAAGCATGAGAAAAACAAAATAAAAACACAAGCAATAATCAAGATTCATGCTAGACTTTAAAATAATGCTTAAGAATGACATGCACACCAATAACCGACAAGCAGGTGTTGGTCACTATAATTGCTTAATTAATTTTGAACAACCAAGTGAAACATAAATTATCAACCCAGGGAAGTCTTTTGTTTCAAAGATAGCCACGCACAGTATATGCTCAATTCCAAAAGCAACTTAGTGTTGTAGTAAAGAAATCTATACTAATTATACTTGCTTGAATGAACTGAAGCTCTGAATTAAATCACAAGAACGTAACCTCCCTATTGAAATTCCTTAAAGATCAATCTAAGAATCTTGGATTACATTAAAATAATACTTGCAATGGGAAAGAACAACTATTTTGTGATCAGAGAACAGGACCCTTACTCTCAAACAGAGACTTCATCATTAACACTCTTTTCATGAAAACAATAATGCAGAAATAATTAACTCTATCTAATAGAAAACAAAGCACGTAGTTCCTTTCTGTCTAAGCAGGAGCCTTGAGCCTTACTTCTGTTTTAGCACACTTGTGAGGTTGAGGTCTACAGAGAAAAGGGCAGTTTGATTCCTTTCTTTCTGAGCAGGGATCTTTGACCCAGTTTCTGGCTAACACCAAGGAAAGTCTACAGAGAACAGGATGTTGGTTCTTTCCTTTCTGAGTAGGAACCCTTAATCCAATCCTTGGCTAACACACTTGCAGAGGTAAATGAAACCTACAGAAGACAAGGTGTTGTAGTTCCTTTCTGTCTGAGAAGAAACACTTTAACCAAATATCTGGCTAGCACACTTGTAGAGGCAAAGGAAATCTACAGAGGACAAGGTGTTGTAGTCCCTTTCTGTCTGAGCAGGAACACTTTAACCAATTCTCTGGCTAGCACACATGCAACAGTAAATGAATCTTACAGAGGATAAGGTGTTGTAGTCCCTTTCTGTCTGAGCAGGAATGCTTTAACCAAATCCCTGGCTAGCACACTTGCAAAGGTAAAGGAAACCTACAGAGGTTATGGTATTCCGA
>JZKD02S1673463.1:321120-348260 GCA_000966675.3 Picea glauca | reverse complement strand
TTCTTTCTGAGCAGGGATCTCTAACCCAGTTTCTGGCTAACACCAAGGAAAGTCTACAGAGAACAGGATGTTGGTTCTTTCCTTTATGAGTAGGAACCCTTAATCCAATCCCTGGCTAACACACTTGCAGAGGTAAATGAAACCTACAGAAGACAAGGTGTTGTAGTTCCTTTCTGTCTGAGCACAAACACTTTAACCAAATCTCTAGCTAGCACACTTGCAGAGGCAAAGGAAATCTACAGAGGACAAGGTGTTGTAGTCCCTTTATGTCTGAGCAGGAACACTTTAACCAATTCTCTGGCTAGCACACATGCAACAGTAAATGAATCTTACAGAGGATAAGGTGTTGTAGTCCCTTTCTGTCTGAGCAGGAACACTTTAACCAAATCCCTGGCTAGCACACTTGCAAAGGTAAAGGAAACCTACAGAGGTTATGGTATTCCGACCCCCTTTTGTCTGAGCAAGGACCCTTAACCAATTCTCTGCTAGCCTCGTAAAATCATCACACAAGATTGGTAAAAAGGAATATAAATTTCATTCAACAACTAAGACAGAGTCAATAGTGTTTCAGTAAAGCGAAATTCATAAAAAACAGTGTTTCAGCAAACGACAGTTGAACAAAACATAAACAAAAATTATACTAACTCACTTCTATCTAATGGGTGAATCTTGTGATGAAGGTGGGCCCTCCCTTCTCACAAGATTCCCCTAAACGAAAGACTAAATAAGGATACTCAAAGCAGTCTTATATTCATCTGTCAAAATATCACATTACAATTGAAAGAATAGAATGCATCCCGCTTCTCTGGAGTTGCTTCAATGTATCAAAACTTGGATCCTCGAATGGTGATTTCCCCTTAATTTAAAGAGGAAATCCCTTCGATACAATCATTACAAAGAATATTTGATTCCTATCCTAAATCAGATCTTCTTTCTAAATCATCATAGGATGTCCTATTCTCACGCAACCGAATGCTAATACAAGAGTTTGAACGAGGTATTGCTGTTACGGCTGGTGTA
Organism: Picea glauca; assembly: GCA_000966675.3. Taxonomy (NCBI): domain Eukaryota; kingdom Viridiplantae; phylum Streptophyta; class Pinopsida; order Pinales; family Pinaceae; genus Picea; species Picea glauca. The sequence goes on along the minus strand of JZKD02S1673463.1, from coordinate 347,240 downwards.
ACAGCTCCTTCTCATCGCTGTTGATGCTGTTTCAACATCGCAATTCACGGGTTGTTTCAGCCACGTGAATTGCGCTTTTGACTGTGTCGGCCTTGACTGCTAATTGTAATGACTCGTGTTTCAGCATCATGGCGGTATCCTCTGTGTTTCAGCATCTGCACTTCTGAACTGAGTGACAGCTCCGTGTTTCAGCATCTGTATCCTCGAACTATGTAGCAGCTCCGTGTTTCGGCATATGCGACCTCAGACTGTGTAGCAGCTCCGTGTTTCATCATATGCGACCTCGGACTGTGTAGCAACTCCGTGTTTTAGCATCAGTTCAACAGCGACTTTGGACAGTTCTGTGTTTCAGCACCGGCCTCAAAATGCTAATCTGCAGTTATGGACACTTATGCACTTCTAATCAATAGTTAAGTACGAGAGTGATGTAAAATATCATGCAAAATAGATTAAACGTGTAGTAATGAGAAAGGACGTTGTATACCTTGGAATGATCATATGAAATGATAGTATAAGTCTAAATACAGGTGATCCAGGGTATAATAATGGCAAAAAGTATGGGCAAAAAGGGTACATTGTGTGGTCCTAACAGCAGGTACACTATAAATATGAATCTAAGAGACAATAATTAATACACAATGTAAATAAATATAGATGTAAAGGAAACCATGATAGAGAGCACTTATCCTAAACAAAACCAATCACCAACTGGTTTCATACCAAGGACATTCCACCCAACCTAAGACATCATCGTTCCAAGTCTCAACAACAGGTCACCGTTGAGCCAAGGGTATGAATCCACAAGGATGGTTCCAGGGAATCACTCAACATCCTAAACCAATCAACACTCAAGCTCTCGAAACTTTCTCAACACACAACAATCCAAAGTACACCAACTCCCTTCTCTCCATCTTGCAACACCCAAATAAAATGAACCCCCTTCACTGCCACAAGGTCCCTCAGGATGTCCACTTCTTTCCAGGGCTTCAATGCATTTGGCCAAGAATCTTCATGTTGGGACTCTCAGGATTCGTAGTTGTGAGAAAGGTTTAGCACATGCCAATGCATCTCAGGATTAGAGACATCAATTCATGGATGTAATACACTAGTAATTACTACATACAATAAAACAATGGCTTCTTTCCTCAACAATTTTTCCCCATGTCCCAACCAAAAACAAGAATGAATGAGCCAAATGATAGAGTCAAAGAGTGAACCCAAAAACAACCCATAAGAGGTGCTTATATATTTACCTATAAATCGAGAACCACATGGCCTCCCCCTCAAGGATCTCGTTTAACCACTTTTCTCAATTAAAACCAAGATTGGTAAATAAAATATATAATGAAAAGACTGCCCCTTTAGCCCCTTCTCTCGTGGAATCATATCCCTCTATAACTGTTGTCCTTTTCTGTCTCGCATGAAAAGATGTATTTTATTAGTAATAATGATCAAAGTAGTACATTTCCTAGGCAATCCGACCTATTTTAATTATTCATGCACTCTAGCCTTTCATCAAATAAACAAAATACATTATTTAATCCGGGGACTCAAAACTAGGGTATTACATTATCCTTCAATCTTTTTTAGTGATCCCAACCTACTGATAATTGTTTGAATTTTTCTAATTTCCTTTCAAACTACAATGAAACTAATTATCTTAAAGACTTGTCATATGGAAACCATGCCTCTTTTACCAACTTGACATAATCTTCTTGCAATAGCCAATTTAGATTAAATTTAAATTAGCTAGGAGGTTTCTACCTAGTACTTGCAATTTTCAAAAACATTGTCATGTGATTAGATTCTCCTCCTTTGCTTATCCATTGTATGATTCTAATAATATCCACAATGAACAAATCACTTACTAAAATCTTATTAATTCATTTTGATATTCTCCCATCACTCATCCTCATATTTTTCCACATAGGATTCAACTTAACTGGCTCAATGTCATACAAACTCAAATCTTCTCCAAGGTTTTGAGCATAAAAAACTATACCTAATCTTGAATCAAAGGAAAAAAATAGTACACTTGAAAATCATTTTCCACCATCCTGAAATCAAACTCCTAGAACAACCCATACAATCCATATAATATATGTCCTAATCACCCATAAATTTCCCCAATTCACTTGTAAATTTTTTCCCATCACCCATAGTTTCCTGCAACACAAATATATCCAGCTTATAAAGATACACAAGTCAATAAAGGACCTATTTTTTTTAGGGTTGGCCCAACCATCTTACATTCAAGGTCATATGAATCATGAGAAAAAATTCCCATGGGTGTGTGCCACTTTAAGAGCCCCATAAAAAGGACATTGTTTTCTAATCAATAATTCATTTCTATCAATTTCTTGTGCCAAAGACATGGTTGATTTTTGGCCCAAAATCTGAGCCATTCCTAGTCCGCCTTCAATTCCTTCAATACCTTGAAAAGTCCTGATGGTATGAAGTATATCTTGTTGTTCTTCCTTTTTGTTTTCTAGATATTGGAAAATTAAGAATTTGATGAAATAGTAAGTCTCAACTATTCTAAAATTATGTCTATGATGAGTTTTAAAGTAGACTAGGTCTTCCACCCATTTCTGAATTTCCTCCAAGACCTGAGAATTGGTGATACTCTACATTTCATCCCTGACCTTATTTTCCAACACCTCCATATATTGTTTATCCTTTATAGAACAGTTCTCGGCAAACTCTTTCCCAACCTCCCATGCATCTATTTCATCCTTGGATGAAGGTTTGTGGGTCCCAAAGGTCGAGGCCCTTCCTGGCTTATCCCTAGAAGACTTTTTACACCTACCCCTATCCCTTCTTGGGCCATGCATAATCTTGAATAGGAATAGTACTACTAAGAAAATAACCAAAACAAACTAAAACAACAACACTAATAGGGTGGGAATGAACTAAAGGAGAGGGAACAAATAGAAGTATAAGAATTCCCCACTTTTTCCTCTAGAGCTAATCAAAGATTCAACCAAATTATCCAAACCTATAACCAAACAACTTTCCCAACATCAACCCAACAGAACAAACCAAAGTAGCTAGCATAAATACCAAAGGAAGAATGATGGAATACTTGGATGCCAAGAAGAGACATTGCTTAGGCCTATCAAGAGCTAGTTTCAACACCCCTTCTTCCTCTCATACATTTGAAAACAAGGGAAAATTCAAAATGTAATCTATCCATTAGATAAAAGGATCCTCGTGCCAACATAAATTGTAGTTCATCTAAGCTTATCGTGGCCCCTCCTCTCCAAATTATCATTACCCACTCCACTACTTGTACTCAAATTCCTTCCAATGAAGATCTCAAATAAGCACCAAGGCATATTTTCATTGAATCTTCTCCCTAGAACCCCTCTTAAACTCATCATTTCAAACATTGGAGGGGAGGAGTTTTTACTCCTCCCTGTTTTCCCTCTCCTCCTTGAGGTGGTGGTAATAGATGATTCATCCTCCGCATGACCAAAACTATTAGCAAAGGGTAGGGTGGAAAACCAATGACTTGCATGCGTTCCCATAACCCCATCCAGTAACAACCCATCTTTTTTTTTTTGTTTTTTTTTTTAATCAGAAGAAAAAAAGAAGTCTCACTGCTATTCAATTAAGAATCAAGTGAAACATTTATGAATACATATAAATATTCAGTCTACTTTTGAATGTGTAAATCTCAATGAGATCATGAGGAAAAATAGAGTTTCCTGAGGCTAGAATACAAAGTATATATAGGCTATGTCATCCTGGAAAATGTCTTTTTTTCCACTTAAAAACAAGTCCTTCATCATAGCAATGTCTTTTTTTCAAAAACTGTAGATTTGTAGGAAGCAAAATGAAGCTAGAAAAGGGAGATTTTTTCTGTGTGTATTGTTGCTCCTTCTAAGATCTCCTAAAAGAAGAGCCACCCAGGGGGACAATCCAAAGCTTGTTTGGAGAGCTGATCAACGATATGGTTGAAAGATCTGTGGACATGCGTGAATTTTAAACTTTCAATCTGATCTTGAAGTGATGTGATTTTTTGTTGACAAGGCCTAAGGTAGAGACAATTGAGACTAGAGACACTTTTAATCCATTCAATAATAACTTTTGAATCGTTGGCTATCATTATCTTGTTCAGAGAAAGAAGTGTAGCTAAATGTAGTAGACCGCACAGTCGTAAAATTTTTGCTTTCATATTATTTCCCTCTCCTCCTACAAAGTAGACTTTGTAGTTGTGAGCGTTGCTGAGTTTTAAAAATATTCCAATGTCACACCTATTTCCTAAAGCAGCCCCATCAAAGAAGACAATAGGAGAATCATCAAAATATATAGGATTTAAAATGGAGACCATCCTATCTGGCTTAAAGTCCTCTTGTATTTCTTGAATTGAAAGAGATATCTTATTTGCTATGAAAGAATCTCATCTCTTTCAGTTTTCAAATAAAATATTGTTCCTGTATTTCCAAATGCCCCAAGTCACCATAAAGGGAACATGTTTCTTATTTGTGTGTCGAATAAACTAGTTTAAAAGATTTCCTTCCAAATTTTGATCTCCCCAATCATCCTGAATCATCAGTTGATTGAGGGTCATTTTCCATAAAGATTTTGTGACTGTGCATTTAGTGAAGATATGTTTTGTTGAGTCTTTGGCGTTTAAGCAAAGGCTGCAAGAAAAAGGGCCAATTCCCCCTTTGCATTGATAGTTTGCCTTGGAAATAATGTTGTCTTTTAGACATAACCAAAAGAACAAAATAATTTTGCTAGGTACTTTTACCTGCCAAATGGATTTGAACCACAACGGCTTTTTGTCCTTGAACTTTGTAAAAATGATGGAGTGATAAGATGAGTTGGCGAGGACAGTTCCCTTTGAGCGATTCCATGACTAGACAAGATGGTCATTTGAATAAGAAAGAGTGATTTTATTGGTTCGAAAAATGAGGGAGAAGGCGTCCCATTCTGCCACAATTTCTCCAGAAAGATTTAAATGTAAAGCATCGACCCACTCAGTCAAGGTGGTTGTATCATTTGGACGTCCAGCTTGGGATAAAGTAAAGATACTCAACTTGTGTAGATGAGAATAATATTGTAAAAAAAAATTTATAACTTTGTTAAAAAGGTAAGGTAAGTTATCATCGATATAAATTTAGAGATATATTTGGAAGAAGTTAGTTGTAATGTTATTATTTTAATTAGAATAATTATTATATATTTTTTTATGTTAGTGATATTATTATTATGGTAAGATGTTTCTCTTAGTTTTACAAGTAAGTAAAAGTTCTCAAGGATTTAGTGTAAATAGATATGATAGTAAAGAGTGACAAAACAAAGGTTATGATAATAAAATCCAAAATGATTACTTACACTAATTTTGTATATGACAATGACAATTTAGAGGAAATAAATTCATATAAATATCTTGAATTCGACCTTCATCTCAAACTTAACTGAACTATAACATTGAGAAAAGAATAAATGGAAGGTGGAAAGCCTATTTTGGTTATGAAAACTGTTGTAAAATGATGGACTTTTGGCTATAGGAAAATAAAAACTCCTCAAGACTTTCGTCACTCCTATTTTCTTATATGGATTTGAAGTTTGGGGATACAAAATCTCTAGAGAATCATGGAGGAAAATTACACAAATCCTAAAGCATTTTATATTTTAAAATTTTAAAATTAAAAAAAAATACTCCCTATCAAATCCTCCTCATAGAACTAGTCTCTCCACCATTGATACAAGATACAAGATACTCCCTAATATTTTTTCAATGTCCAATGAAACCCACCTATGGCTTAAGAGGGGCTGACATAAAGATTCTAAGTCTTGGTTAAATGATTGTAGAATAGAGGAACTCTCACTATGAAAATTATTGATACTATTAAAATTACTATCACATCTAAATTTATGGAGAAATTGTGGTGAAATAAATAAATAGAGAATAAAAGAAAATTAAAATATTATAAAGAGGTTACTAACCCCGATGTAGAAGATCAAAAGTACATTTTTATTATATCTAGTTTAAAGAAGAAAATCTATATTGTTAAAATAAAAATGAACTCTCACAAGCTACATAGTGAAACACAAAATTGGGAAATCCTAAAATTTCTTGGTACGAATAATTTTCCATCTTTGTGATATTAAGAAGGTGGGGGATGAAAAACACTTTTCTTGAGAATGTATTGCATATGCCCATATTAAATCTGAATTTAAAAATATTTTTAACATTGCCCACCTTCCTAGCTAGTGAACTCATAAAAAACATGGAGATTTAGGAAAACTGATTTACCATATTTTCGAGCATAAAAATAAAATAATAAATCAAATGAGTTTCCTTACAATTTTTATTTATATATAATAAACCAAAGTTGATTTTATTAAGTTATAACAATCATCATTAAAAATATTAAAAAAAATAACTAAAATATAGTAAACATATAAATATTTTACAATATATATGGATAACAATATATATTTTACAATATATATGGACCAAGGAACGAGCCATGTGGAAAAAATAAAAGTAAATGGCTTCCTTTCCAGAACTAAAAAAAAACCAAGGTGAAAAATAAATTCTTCTAATATTGGTAACTATATTTAGCATATGAAAGACAATTCTCTAATTGGGAATTTCACGAGGATTTGGCCATCGGATAAGGCTTTGATGGTATGGGTAAAATCACATTGGAAGGTTAAAGGAAAAGTAGATATAAAACTGGGATCAAAGGGTTTCTTTAGAACAATGTTTTCTAACCCCTGGGATAGGGATCAGGTCTTCAAGGAGGTCTCACATTTTTTATTTTGACATGTCTCCATATCAGATACTGGATGGAAATATTTTCTCTAGAAAAAGAAGACTTCATGGTGGCTCCATTTTAGATAAGAATGTATTCATTACCAAAAAAATTATAGGAAATGGAAACACTAGAAGGTATAGGGAATACCCTAGGTCATTTTATCAAAGTGTCAGAAGTAACACAAATGGCTAGATATACATATTACGCAAGGATTTGTGTTTACATGAATGTGGCAGGTGCCCCTCTCAGAGTCCATAATAGCATCGTATTAGGATAACGAGTGGAGCCAAACTTTAGAAATTGAGGATATTCATTTTATATGAAGGAAGTGTCATGTCCATGGACACATCTTAAGAGATTTCCCCTTAAATTCCAAAAATGAACCAAGCAAAACATAAGGAGTATATGCGAATGAGTTTACCAAGATCCAAGGGAAGCACAAGGATAGGAGAATATCAAATAAACCAAACGTAAATGAAGCTGACAATAATAAAAACCACTTCAAATCTTTGGAAGAGGGAACAAGCTAGGACCTAGGCAAAGAGCCGCAACCAAATCCACAATACACAGAAAGGAAAGAAACACAGTTGGAAGAGGACATGGAAAATACCAGGAAGCCAGATCTAAACTCACAGATATGGGGGATGAAAGAGGGTGAATTAGAAATGAAATATTTGGAAGAATATACAGAAGCACAAGGAAAGAATAATGAAGAGGAGGCAACCCAAGAGATGGATCTAGAGAAGGTGGAGACAAATATTCAATCTTTGAAAGAAGTTTATGGAGAGAAAGTAGTTAATGATATGGCACTTGGATAGATACGAAAAATCCAAAGTGAAATATATAGAAGCATAGGTAAATGGGGTAACACGGGTAGACCAAGATCAATTATAGGAAATCTGGGGATTAAAACAAATCCCCTGAAAATCCTCAAATTGTCAAATAAAAGTAGAGGGGATGAAAACCCTATAAGAAAAAGATCAAACAAACAGGGGCACTCTTGGTGGATTCAAAACAAATCCTAGGTGTACCAGAAATATATTTCCAACCCCAACCAAAGTGTTAATACAAAGATAATGTCATGGAATGTGAGAGGACTAAATGCCCTATCTAAACATAGGATGCTAAAAAAAGGGATCATGTACGAGTGAGCAGAGGTAGTGATGATTCAAGAAACAAAATGTGATAAGGAAATAATGATGAGAATAACACAAAAATTATGGAAATGTTGTGAAGCAGAAGTAATTGAAACATAGAGATCTTCAGGAAGGATGGTCATTTTGTGGGATCCAATGAAATGGATCATTGAACTACATTCCAAAATTTGAAGAATTTTGATAATCAAATTTGAAGAGGTAGGTACCCAGAATCAAGGGTACCTATCTAATGTGTATGTTCCTTTATCTCCAAAATTAAAGAGAGGTTTCATGGAATCTCTAAACTACTTGTGGATTTTTTTTAAATACCATTCATGGATCATTGGAGGTGACTTCAATATGATTGCATCAATCCTAGAGAAAAATGGAGGGATTAGAAGAATTGATGGGGAAACTGAGGGGTTCGGGGCCTAGATTGATAATTACAGACTAATTGACATCCCAACCAGTAGTGGCATGTTCACATGGTATAACAAAATAAGAGCATAGAAGAAAATTGCAGTCCACCTAGATATATTCTTGGTCATCGAAACTCTGTTCCAGGGAAAAAAGGCTCTAACAACATATATTCTCCCCTTCTATGGGTATTATCATTGGCCTATCATGCTCTCATGGGAGGGGGAACTAAAAGCTAGACTAAATCCCTTTCACATTGAAAAATTATAGATGGAGCACCTAGAGTTTCTCCAAAACATAGAAAGGTGGCGAAATGAAAGAAAAAATATCTATGGCACCAAGATGTACCAATTTGAGAAAATACTCAATACTATAAAGTTGAGAAGTAGAATCTAGAACAAGGAGGTATTCAGAAACATATTTGAAGAAAAGAGAAAATTGGAAATAGAGATGGAAATGATACAAATAGAAGCAATATCAAGAGAAAAATCAGACAAGTAAAGGAGAACAAAGGAACATATAAGAATGGAATTGAATAAGAGATACAAGAAGGAAGAGATCCTTTGGAAACAAAATTTGAGAGTAAGATGGATAAGGTAAGGAGACAAAAATACAAATGTTTTCCATAACTCACTGTTGTAAAGAAGGAATTAGATCAGGATCACAGTCCTACGAACAATAATGGGGGTGGAACTAGAGAGAAATGAGGACATATAGAAATAAATGATAAATAAATTCCAACAACTACTTGAAGCGTTTGTAGAGAAAAGGGAGGAGGAAATCCATAATATAACAGGATGCATCCAAAATATGGTAACTCAGGAATAGAACCAGAGCCTCATGGAACCAACAACTTTAGAGGAAGTGGAAAGGATGGTTAAAGAGATGGCCACAGGAAAAGATCCTGGCTCGGATGGGTTCACCATAGATTTCTTCTAGGCATGTTGGAATATAATTGGGAAGGATATCTGGTAGGTCATTGAAGAATCCTTCTCATCCAAATCCATCATTCAAGCCTTCAATGTTATGTTTATAGAGTTGATCCCTAAAGAAAAGGAGTTCAATACAATGGATAAGTTTCAACCTATCTCTCTTTGTAATGTTATTTATAAAATAATATCCAAATTTTTATCTAATAGACTCAAAACCATCCTAAAGTCCATCATTTCCTAGGAGCAAGGGGGATTTGTTGAAGGACACCAAATCCTAGATGGAATAATTGTCACCCATGAAAATATCTACTTGCTTCAAACATCTAAGAATCTTGGAATGCTAATAAAATTGGATATGTCTAAGGCATATGACTGCATAAGCTAGAGATTTCTTCAGAGAATGTTGGAGGCCTTCGATTTTAACAAGGAATGGATCCAGTGGATAAAGTGCTTGACCTCCACAACATCTTCACCATATTGATTAATGGATCATCCCCCAATACTTTCAATCCTTCTAGGGGTCTCATACATGAGGATCCTCTATCTCCCTACCTGTATATATTCATGGAAGAGGGGCTAGAGAGGTTTATTCAAAAGTATATTTCAGAGGGGGAGATAAAAGGAATAAGAATCCAACCCAATTCTGACCCAACAACATACCTCCAGTTTGTATACTACAATATCCTAATGGGAATACCTATGAAGAGGGTGGAAAAAGAAATCAAAACAATTCTATAGGCATACAAAGAGGTGTCAGGGACCCAAATAAACTTAAAAAGTCCTAGATTTATTTTTTCAACATGTTGGTTGTAGTCCAAAAATATTTCCCTCATTCTGGGTTTCCAACAATATTCTCTTCCATCAAAGTACCTGAGGGCCCTGGTTCTAGATAAATCTATTTACAATGTATCATGGAAAGAACTGTTAGCTAAGTTAGAGGATAAAACTTATCAAATGGATGCATCACTTCCTCACCCTCTCAGGAAGGATCCTGGTAATTAAATTAGTTCTATATTTGATGCCCTTATATATCTTGTTAGTTTTGGAAGCCCCCAAAAACATCATAAAAAATATTAGAAATATCCAACGAGCCTTACTATGGGGGGAGCAGAAAAAGGAAAAAAGTGGGATTTGGTTGTATGGGGAAAAATCTGTATGCCCAAATCTCATGGAGGAGTGGGCATCAGAGAACCATGACTCATTGGGAAAAAAATATGGAAGACAAAATATGTTCCTAACACATCGCATCAGAAGCTAATTAGGTTGGATGCAGATAGACTAGGCTATGTTATTTGGAACAACACTTGGATTAATAGAGGAATCATCCAAAAATAGAGTTTCTTGGAGGTTAATAATGGTTGTTCTACACTGTAATATGAAGATGTGTGGGAACAAATACCCATCCTAGGATGAAAGGACTGTCTTCTCTAGGTAAAAAATTTCATGTTAAGTAAAGTATGGACCAAGATTCATCAGTATTGGAAGGAGGGATTGGATCTAGGAGGCACACATGATAAAACTTAGAAATTTTTAAAGGAATGGCCTATCAATTGGAAAAAAGAAACAAAAAATGTGATGAAGGAGGAGCTGGACCTAAGAGAAATTAGATCGAGAGAATGACAAAACATCTCGAGATGGGGGACCAAAGGAGACAAAAAATTTAGGGTCTGTGAATATTATCTGATGGAAGGAAATTTGTCAAAGGAAAACTAAAGGGATGATTGGAAATGCATCTGGCAACTTGAGTTGTGGAAAAAGATTTCAACTTTTCTATGACTTGTGATGCAACACAAATTTCTAACTGGGGACTGTCTAATTGGGAGGGGGTTTGAAGGTCCATCCATATGTATGATGTTCCTATAGGTGGAGAAAACAATAAACCATATTTTTTGTGACTATAGGGAATGGGCTCTCTTATGGGATAAATGAGAAAATCCTTTCTAGTGCTCAAATAGAGTTAGAAATTATACCCCAAAATAATCGTAGAATGGATCCTGAAAAATTTCTCGAACACCATACTTAATATAACATGGAATATATTCCAAATATTATTGATATGGAATGTTTGGAAGGAAATAAACAAAAGAATATTCAAGAAGAAACAACTCTCGATGGACCAGGTATGGAAAATTATTCATGCTAACATTTAGGAGTCCATTGCTTCTTATGTATGGATATAGGAAGATGTAATATTAAATGAAGAGGATGCTATAATATTAAGAAAATGGATACTAGACGAGTGCCATCACCAAGCGACAAAAATTCCCAAAAAAAATAGGAGCCGGGTTTAACAAAAATGGATGCCTTTGCCAGAGGGATCACTCAAGATGAACTTCGATGGAGACTCGAAGGGAAACCAAGGCCCCTATGGGGTGGGGGGAGTATTTCATAATGAATAAGGACAAATCACTTGTCTATTCACATGTAAGTTTGGGTTCAACACCAACAACAAAGAAGAATTAGAAGGTTTGGTCAGAGGGTTGGCCATTGTGGTGGAACAAGGATACAGATCGCTCATTATAGAAGGGGACTCACTCCTAATTTTGACGCTCAAAAAATTGATAAGCGGGTCCCATTCAGAGAAATTTCCAATAACTAGATATTATATTTTAGACTTATGGAGATAACCAAAATGATCGATACCATCCTAGTGGTTATCCCAAATAATGTGAGGAGAAGCGCAAATGTGGTGGTAGACTATCTAGAAAATACAGTGGTTATTCAACCAATTCAACATATCTTTTGGAGGGAGGGGGGGCCTTTTCCAGTGAACCTCTGGAAAGAGGTCATGAAATTGAGTGACATGGAGTTACATCCGCTAGATGGGGTGATAGAAGTCAATACTTGGCCCAGGAAGGTGACGACAACCTAGATTCTCGATAAGACAAAATTGATAGGTGGCTCATTGGCATAAACAGGTGGTATCCCAGGTTGTTATGGGAATAGAATGTTGGGTGGTAGGAGAGGTGACCTAAGTGGAGATAGGTCCCAATATGGTGATGCCAACCTATACACTTGATGAGAAAACAAAAACAACTAGCTCCTCAGAAAGGATTGAAGGTATGTGAGTTAGCTATGGGAGAAACACATTGGGAGGAAGGATCAAGTAGAGATTAGATGAAGAGGAGGCATGTACATGCATGTTCCAAGTTGAAACTAAATTTCATTAATCTTAGGAGTCTGCAAGTTGGTGGGAGTACATAGTGCTCAGGAGAAGGAGAGGAGAAAACTAGAGAAGCAATCATGGCTAGTAATATGCACAATGATTATGATGGGAAATGAATTATCAAAGTGTGGGTCTAGTCAAAGACTCATTCCAAAAATTCATGAGACACATAACAATGATGTTGGAAGATAAGGTTTTTTACTAGTCCCAAAACTAGTATCAAACATGTGTTCTAAGAAAAATAATCATAAATTCTTCATAGAGTATACAAATTCCATGAGCCTAATTGCATTGGAAGCATTACAAACTCTAGTATGTTGTGTGTGATTTTCAGAACCATATATTAAATATTCAACACATGGCATGCTCTACAATTTTTCTCTCCATAATAGAACAAAATTCAACAAGGTCTTCCATTTTCGCTATAAAACCTTTTCAATGATGATTCAAGAAGTGAAACTTAGAGTAATTTCATATAATATATTTAATATGATTGGGTACAAGTTTAAGACCTTTATTCATTATAGGCACATAGTTATGCTTGTTAAAATTTAGGGTTTGTGACTAATCCAAAAACTAGTCCCATAAGACTAAGGTAAAGTTTGATGAAGATGTTATTCTCTTATTGTTGAAGATGAAGAAGTTATGAGGGTCTATGATGGTATGCACTAGGTTTATCAAATGTTGAAAGGTATGGTTTTGTATGTGTTTTTGAGGTTTGTATCTTGGTGATTTGGCACATGCTTAAGGCATGTATTGGCATATTGTTTGAGGAATTTCATTAATGCTTGACACATACTTGAGAGACATATTTGGTACATGGTTTTATATTATGGCATATGCTTGAGACATATATTTTGGTACATGGTTGAGACATATCATGAATGATATGGAATATTTTTTAGGCACAAGTTTTGTACATGGGTTATGGAGGATATGGCACATGCTTGATGTATATCTTGGCACATGGTTTGGATGCTTGATGTTTTGCATATGTTTTAATGTTGGTATATGATCTATGTGAGTGGATATTGTTGATGTTCATGTTGATGATGAGGTATCAATTTTAGTGTAAATAATAATGAAAGGTTTTGATGATGATGTTGATGATGAGGTATCAATATCAGTGGTAGTAGCAGTGACATGTTTTGATGATGATGTTGATGATGAAGTATCAGTATCAGTTGCAGTAGTAGTGACAAGTTTTGATGATGATGTTTCAATGATAGGGATAATGATGGGTTGGATCTAGTTAGATGATGATGAGGTATCAGTATCAATGACATTGACAGTAACATATTGGATGATGATAGTGAAAAGTTGATTATCAGTGACAAGTTGATTATAAGTGATATGTTTATTATCAGTGAAAAGTTGATTATTAGTGATAGGTTGATTATCAATGACAATGTCGGTGACAGGTTGAGTATACACTTATATATCAGGGAGGAAGGAAGTGGAAAGTAAAGGGGGTTGTATCCTCCTTCCTATTGCAGTTGGATAATATAGGGAGTTGGAGCTTCCTTTAGGTTGGATCCTGTAAATCGGGGGGTCATAGCCTCCTTCTGGTTGGAGACGACGAATAATGGGAGTTGGATATTCCTCTAGGTTGGAGCCTATAAAATAGGGGGTTGGAGCATCCTTCCAGTTGGAGCTAGAGACTGTGGGGATTTGTAGATTCCTTTAGATTAGATCCTGTAAATAAAGGGGTTGTATCCTCCTTTCAGTTGGATCCAAAGAACACAAGGAGTTGGAGCTTCCTTTAGGTTGGAGCCTATAAATCAAGGTGTCATAGCCTCATTTTAGTTGGAGATGGAGAATTTAGGGAGTTGTACCTTCCTTCAGGTTGGATCCTGTAAACTAGGGGGTTGGAGCCTCCTTCTAGTTGGTGCTGAATAATTTGGAATACGGTGCTTCCTATGAATGTAATATTTGATATATAAGAAATCATTTCATGGTTTTCTCCCATTTGGATTTCCATGTAAAATTCTGATGTACTTTGTATATGTGGTTATTTTTATGCCCTATTGATTGATACTATTTATGATATATTAAATGAAATCATAAATGATATATTGTTGTTAAAGATATTTTTTACATGTTCTGATTAAAAGTGGTAAAAAGACTGATTCACCCCCCTCTCGATATTGATGAATATTCCAACAATTGGTATCAGAGAAGGTTCCTTCATAATCAATCTAACCACTGGAAGGTAGATCATGGATTGCACTAAGAATGGAGCACAATTGTTTGATGGCCAAAATTATTCCTTTTAGAGTAAAAGGAAGAACATATTTTTACAGGAACATGGATTTGATGTGTGGAAATCAGCAGTAGACATATACATGACACCTTCCACTTGTCCAATGGTGAAATATGGAAAGAAACTCAGTGAAAACAATTCAAAGGATAAAAGTACTATTCTGAGTGGTTTGGTTTACTCAGTATTTGTCAAAGTTATGCACTGCAATATTGCAAAGGATATTTGGGAAAAACTTCAAAATATTTACGAAGGAGATTTCAAAGTAAAAGGGGCCAAACTTCAAACCTACAGAGGTAAATTTGAACAACTAAAGACGAAGGAAGATGACGATATTGAAACTTACTTTCTATGGGTTGATGAAATAGTAAATGTTATTAAAGGATTGAGAGAAGAAATTAAAGAAATGATAATTGTTCAAAAAGTACTAAGGTCTCTTCCAATGAGATTTGATCCTAAGATTTCATCCCTAAAAGAAAGAGAAGATATTGCTACATTGAGCATGGACAATTTACATGGAATCCTTATAGTTTATGAAATGAGAATAGAGAAGGATAATCCACGCAGGAAGGAAACAACTTTCAAGGAATCCAAGAATACAAAGAAGAATAAACAAAATCCAAATTCAAACTACAATTGCAGTGATGATTTAGAAGAAGATGAAGATATGGCCAACTTCATAAGAAAGTTGCAGATAAGAACCCGAAATACAAAGGTATGCTTCCTTTGAAATGTTTTAATTGTGGTAAAATTTGTCACTTTGATTCTAAATTTACTTATGCTAAGAAATCATATAGTGATGAAGAATAAGTTCCTTAGAAAGAAAAGAAATATCAAAAGAGAAACAAAACGGTGATAAAAGAAAAATCCTCAAAAAAATATTCCACTCAAGAGAAGACAGTTCCTCATCTGATGAAGATGATGATAATGATAATGAATTATAAAGAGTACTCTTCATGGAAATGGAAACTCATAAAGGAAATGATGAAGATTATGAAGAAGGCGAAGTGTATATTGAAGTAGAACTAATCAATGCCTTAAGTGGGCTAAAAAAATAAAGGAATAAAAACAAATCACTCAAGGAAGAATTGATCAAACTAAAGGAGAGTTCTCAAAATTTTAAAAAAGTTGATCATTTAAAAACCAAGGTAAAAGAAGAAGAAAAGGGAGAAAATATATTGACAATTCATCTCAAGGAAATATCTAAGGACTTAAACGAGCTTGAAGTAGACTTTAATCAACATGAAATAATACTTGAAGAATAAATGGTCTCGTAAAAAACCAAACTTGAAGAATCCAAGAGAACAAAAAAATTAAGATCCAAATGATGAAGAAAGGAGAATATATTGATTAGCTAAGGCATGAATTCATAAGGAATACACAACAAAGAGGATCATTCACTTCCAGGTATCAAATTTTATTTTATGGTTATTGTTTTACTTGTAATACGTTTGGACATAAAGCTATGGATTGCAGAGCATATCGAAGAAATGTTCAAAAAAGAGATTATTATGTGGCTCCCTATGATATTTAATGTTACAAATGCCACACTTATGGACATATAGCTCATGATTGTAGAATCATGATGAAGTATTTCATGGGAGAAAAGACTAATATCAAATACAAAAAAATTTGGAGAAGAAAACAAGAACAAGAAGAACAAGTGAATAAAGAGCTCCCATAGATCATACTCACATGAATTGCAGAAGTACAAGATCATGATGAATCTATAGGAAAGAAGGAAGATGTCAAAATTAAAGAAGATGAATCCATAGTAGGAAGGCTTTGGCCATTTTTCTAAGTCATCCGGCTTGGAGACTCCCAACAATTTGAATATTGAAGAGGGGGAGTCTGAGCAGGAATTACATATTGAGGAATAATATTTCAGTAAGTCTGAAGTGTTTGCAGTTTTTGGGAAATAAGATTCAGAATGACGGACGTGGATAATGTCTCATGACAGATTGGTTTATTAAGAAGAAAGTTTTATCCCCATCTAGACTTTCAGAGTTTGATTTGAAGACAGATAAGACTAGTAGACACATTTGATTCATATTGAAAAACAATAATACACAGTGATTAGTTGCAGTAGATTCGAAGAAGCTCTAAAAACAATGAAGTGGCAGATTAGTCAACAATATGAGTAGTTGTGTTGCAGCGTTGTGGATAGATATGGTTTCATAGATATGGTTTCATTATATTTTTGGCAGGTCTAGAAGACAATACTTGACATGTGTTGATTATTTGGGTTGGTTTTCATTGATGTCAACCCTTGAAGAAAGTCTGGTAGCGAATTCCGATAGTACAAAGGTTTGGGTAATGGACCCAAGTTTGTTTGATGTATAATGGTATGAGTTTTAATATATTTTAACATAAGAATATTCTATATGGATAATACATTTCATGCGATCTCTGGTGGTATGTGGAACGTCACATAAATCCTCACGGTTAGAGAGTTATGTCCATGTGAAGTTGGAAAACCCTCATGAGTCATCTAGAAGCTCCAAAAGGTAAAAGTAGTTAAAGTGGTTGCAAATAATAAATTATTTAAATAAGACTATTCTATATGGATAGTACATGTCATGTCATTTACAGTGGTATGTGGAACATCAAATAACTCCTCACGATTAGAGAGTTATGGCCATGTGAAGTTGGAGAACCCTCACGAGTAATCTAGAAACCCCAAAAGGTCAAAGTAGTCAAAGTGGCTGCAAAGAAGAAATTATTTAAATTAAAGTGAACTGATGAGTGTACTATAATTCAAAGTGGATACAAAAGAAATTATTTAAATAATAAATTTAATGGAGAAATTACTAAGTGGACAAGTGGTTAGAAGTGGGTTAGCCCTAAAATACGGAAAGTGGTTTAAGATGGTTAGAAGGTAACCCCTTGAGGAAGCTACATAAAAATATAAATAAGAGGCAAGGGTCTCTCATTTTAATTACACTTGAGAATATTGAATATCTATAAGTGAGTGAGGTAACCAAAGAATATCTAAGGAGAATTTTAGAGGGAAGGTGAAGTAAAGAAGGCCGAAATTCAAGGGAGGATAAATTCTTTTGATGATGCTTTCTAAGGTATGTTATTTACAGTTAATCTCACCATTTTCATAATAACTTTGTTTCTAGAATGATTTAGGCTGTGAAATCTGGAGGATGTTGAGGAAACATATCCAAGTTGTTGAGGAAACATATCCAAGTTGTTGTGATAAAAATGTCTTCTTATGGGTCATTTCATTTTTGGAGTTACACTTTGTGTAAAATAGGGTTTGTGGCTAGTCCTGAAACTAGTCTAAAACAGGTGTTTCGAGTAAAAACGTCATAACTTCTCCATAACAGATCCAAATTCAGTAAGACCAAATGTATTGGTTATAGTACAGTCTTTAGTATTATTTGTACCATTTTTAGATCCATACAAAAAATATTCCATGTGGGTCATGCTCTACAAGATTGCTCTATAGAATAATCCAGAATTCAACAAGGTATGCCATTTTTGCTATAACTCCTTTTCTGAGAGGTTTCAAGCAATGAAACCTAGAGGAATTCCATAAAAGACATTGAAGAAAAGTTTGTATTATTTTCAGATATTTATTCATTACAGGTACATAGTTATGATTATTTCAATTTAGGGTTGTTGACTAATCCAAAATTAATCATGTGAGACTAAGTAAAGTTTGATGAAAATTCTAGTCTCTTGTTGTTAAAGTTAAGAAAGGTTTGTAGGTATGTGATCATATTCATCAGGTCTATTATAGAGTTACAAATCATATTTGGATGATGAAATTGATGAGGTCTTTTGGTTGAGGTACATGTTGGGTACGTGGTTGAGACAAGTAGTTGATGAGTTGGCACATACATGAGGTGTATAGTTGATGATGTTGGTAAATATTGATGAGTCATAGTTTATGTGTATTTGATGCATGATTGGTACATATTTGGTGCATGGTTGATGCACTCATTGATGGTACAGGTTAGTGCATGGTTGATTCATTTGTTTATGGTATAGGTTTATTACAAGTTTTTTATGGTACAGGTTGATTACATGTTGTTTGGTGCAGGTTGATTAGTACATGTTTACAATAGTATATCTCATAGTGATAATGTGACAGTGGTTCCATCACTCTACTTCTACTTCAAGGTGGTTGGACAGGGCAAGGGAAGATGGTTGTAGCCACCTTTCAGTTGTAGTCGATGAACATAGGGGGTTGTAGCCTCCTTTTGGTTGTAGCCAGAGAATTGGGGAGTTGGAGATTCCCTAAGGTTTTATCCTGAGAAACTAGGGGGTTGGGGCCTCCTTCCAATTTCAGCTAGAAAACAAAGGAATTTAGTGCTTCCAATGAATGTAATTCTTAAATACATATAAGAAAAATCATTATGCATTTTTCTCCCGCTTTGGGTTTCCACGTAAAAACACTGGTGTACGGTGTATGTGTATGATTGCTCATTTGTTCATTGTTTATTTACTCTACAACTATTGGATGATAATGGTACATTGATATAACACTTGCATTTTATGGTTAAAAATGATTAAATTTCTCTATTACTAATTCACCCCCCCTCTCAATAATCCAACAATTGGTATCAGAGTAGGTTCCTTTGGGAAACATTTTAACCACTGGAAGGAGATCATGGATTATTCTGAGAATGGAGTACCACTACTTAATGGTTAGAATGGTTTAAAGTATGATCTATGGAGTGGAAGGACGAAAGTATTTTTACAGGCACAAGGGATATTATATTCAACTATCAGTCGTTACAGGATATGATAGTTCAAAGAGGGAAAAGACTGCAACCAAGAAGGAATTGAAGAAGAATAACAAAATAGCAATGGATTTCATCCGGGAAAGATTACCTAATCCTGTAAGAGAAAAGGTTGGTAAATGTTCATCAACCAAAGAACTTTGGGATAAGTTACATGATATATATTCTTCACCCATTGCAGATTCATAAAATGCCAAAGAAGATGCAGGTACATATCAAGAAGAAATATGTTCACCATGTCAAATAGATTCATAAGATGAAGAGTACATAATCAACAAAGGTATGTTGTTTTGCTTTAATTGTGAAAAACACAGACATCTTGAAATAGAATGCCATGAAGGAAATGAGACAAAAAAACTAATTGAAAAAGAAGACAATTATGAAGAAGAATTGATTAGTGCTTTAGATGAACTAAGAAAAGAAAGAAAAGAAAACAAGTCACTCAAGAAAGAATTGATGAAACAAAAGAAAAGTGCTCACATTTTTTAAGAAGCCCAATATGTCATCAAGAACTTAAGAACTCATCTAGAAGAAGCCAGAAAGATCAAAGAAAATCTTAAATATCAAAAGCAATATCTGGAAACCAACATAGCAACACAGAAAGAAGAAGCAGAAATAAGAGAAACGATATTGATAGATCATATTAAGGAAATAACTAACGTTCTAAACCAGCTTGAGACAGAGTTTGCTCAAGAAGATAAATGAATTGAAGAAGAACCAATCACATTAAAAATACATCTTGAAGAAGCGAAAATAATAGAAGAAGTCATGAAGTCTCAGATAATGAAAAATGAAGAAGAGGTTGAGAATCTTGAAGAAGAAGTTGTCACATTGAGAAGTAAAATCATCAAGCTCAACAAGAACGTTGAAGAAACAAAAACATCCACATCAGTTATAGAGAATGAACAGAAGCACTCTAGGTTTCTAAAAAAGAAGAATGAAGAAAACAGAAAGAATTATGCAGAAATACTGAAAGGAATGAATCATGGTCAACCAGAATCTAAGAAAACTATTAAAGATACATCTTCAAGAAGACAATCCATGTTAAATCCATACAGAATCTTCAATCATGGTCATGATCAGTCACGAAAAAAAATTAGGACTACACCACAAAGAAGATCATTCACTCCCAAGTATGCAAATTTCTTTTATGGTCATTGTTTTTATTGTACTAATTTTGGAAATAAGGTTGCAGATTGCAAGGATTATAAAAATGTTCAGGCAAGAAATGCCTATGTGGCCCCATGTAACATTGAATGTTACAAATGTCATAACTATGGACACATAGCTAGTGATTGTAGAAGCATGATCGATACTTCCATGAAATAGAACATTGATATCAGATATAAGAAAGTATGGATAAGAAAACATGAAGAATAGGTGAACAAAGACCAAGTCCTAGATATTGCAAGATTAACAATAAAACGAGATGAAAAAAATTCTACAGAGAAAAAGAAAGATGTCAGATACAGGAAGGTTTGGAAAATAACTGAAAGAAAAGAAGGACAAGTAAATAATGAACAGGTTCAAGAGATTGTACTTTTGGGCATTGTAGTGAAAGATGAATCCACGGAAAGAAAGAAGTCAGAGCTCAGAGATATGATGAATCTACCAATGAAGATGATGATGAATACACATCAGAGAAGGAATTGTTCCGAGCCATCCGTCTTAGAGACTCCTAGGTAACATGAATATTAGATAGGGGGATTCTATGCGATAGCTATGACAAACCAAAGAACCATCCTTCAAGAATCTTGCAGAGTTTGAGTAGATAGATCCAGAGCAATCAGTTTGCTGAAGTACAATTTGATAGTTGTAGTAGTGAAGACTTCATGATAGTATAGTAATAAATGGGTCAACATGATGGATAGTTGTGGAGTAGAGTATTGGACAGTATGGATAGAGATGGATTTGTAAGAACACTTAGAAGTTTTGGACAGATATATGATAGTGGATGAAAGCATGGATTCATAGATTGGTTCAGAGTGTAATTCAGAGACAAAGGAACATTATGGATCTTAATTACACAGGAAATGGCTCGAACAATGCTAATGGATTCCAAATTGACAGATATTTTTTGGACACATGCAATGCATACAACAGTTCATATTCAAAACAAAGTAATTCTCAGAAACAACAATGACAAAACTATCTACGAGCTATGGAAAGGAAGACCAACAAATGTGAAGCACTTCATAATATTTGGAAGCAAATGCTACATCAAAAGAGAAGATGGAAGAATGGGAAAGTTTTACTCTCGTGTGGACAAAGGAGTACTTGTTGGTTACTCAAGTACAAGGAAATCATACAAGTGTTATAATATGAGATTGAACAAATTTGTGGAAAGCATCAATGTAACAATTCATGAAATAGGTGGATGAGAATCAAAGGAAGAAGAAAATGAATCAGTGGAACAACTTTACGAAGAAGAAGCAAAATATGAAGAAGAAGTAGAAGAGGAATATGAAGAAGATCAAACCGAATTAGAAGAGAAAGTTCAACAAGTGCCTCCAAAGACACCTAGAAAACAAGTACAAAAGAATCATCATTCAGATCAGATTATCGAAAAAAATGATGCAGGAGTTGAGACTAGAAGAAGAATCTGTTCACCAGAACAAATGCACCTAACACTCTTATCTACAATTGAACCAAACAATTTTGAAGAGGCTAGCAAGGATGAATTCTGGAATAAGGCCATGGATGAATAATTGGATAAAATAGAGAAGAATGACACTTGGGAATTGGTTCCAAGACCAAAGAATAAGCCTGTGATTGGCACAAAGTGTTTTTTCATAAATAAATTGAATGAATATGGACATGTTATAAGGAACAAAGCTAGATTGGTATGTAAAGGATACACACGGGTTGAAGGAATCGACTTTGAAGAGATATTTTCACCAGTTGCCAGAATGGAAGAAATTTGATTGCTTTTATCTTATGCATGCTCCAATAATATTAAAGTGTATTAGATGGATGCGAAATCAACTTTTCTAAATGGGGATCTTGCAGAAGAAGTCTACATCGAACAACCAGAAGGATTTCAATTATCAGAGAACACAAATTACATGTACAAATTGAAGAAGGCCTTGTATGGTCTAAAACATGCTCCTAGAGCATGACACTCTAGACTGGATAAATATCTACATCAAGAAGGGTTTAGAAAAGGAAGTGTAGACAACAACCTCTACATTAATGTAACTCAATATAGTATTTTATTAATTGAATTTTATGTCGATGATATTATTTTTGGAAGTAATGATGATAGGTTAAGCCATAAATTTGCAAAGGATATACAAAATGAATTTGAACTGTCATTAATTGGAGAACTATCCTTCTTTCTGGGTCTTTAGATACATCAAAACAACCAAGGAATTTTTATTTCTCAAACTAAGTATATTGGATAAATGCTAAAGAGGTTCAGAATGGAAGATTACAAACCAGTTACCACTCCTATGCAAACTACTTGCAAGTTGAGCAAAGATTATGATTCAAATTATACAGACCAGAGGAAATACAGGTCAATGATTGGTAGCTTACTATATGTGACAACATCCAGACTAGATGTAATGCAGACGGTTGGACAGGTGGCACAATTTCAAGCAGCACCAAAGGAATCACATGTCTTAGCAATGAAGAGGATTTTCATATATCTCAAATGAACATAAGAGTTTGGATTATGGTATCCAAAAGGAAATGATCTATCACTTATTGCCTATACAGATGCAGACTGGGAAGGTTTCATTAATGACCGACGAAGCACCAATAGAGTAATTTTCTACTTGGGTGAGTGTTTAGTATCATGGCTAAGAAAGAAACAATCATCAATATCTTTATATACAATCGAAGCAAAGTATATTGCAACAACATGATGTTGTAAATAGGTTCTATGGTTGAAACAAACTTTGACAGATATATAGGTTGAGTATGATGAGTCCATTCCAATCTATTGTGATAATACAAGCGCCATCAATATCTTAAAGAACCCGATGATGCACTCCAAGATGAAGCACATTCCAATAAAGTATCAATTTCTTCGGGAACAGGTTGCAGAGAAGAACATCAGAGTTGAATATGTGGGCACAAAAGAACAAGTGGAAGACATCTTTACAAAATCGCTTCCACTGGAAGCCTTTGAGTATCTTCGCCAGAGACTCAAAGTAATTTCTACTCCAAAATGAATGCTTTTGAATGTCTATCTTATATGTCTTAGATTTACATGAGGAAGCACCATAAATATGACATTTCAGGCTGGGAGATCAGTTTCAAGAAGATTTCAGTTAGGGGGAGCAACCCCATATGGAAATATATCTTTTTCATTGATGACAAAGAGGGAGAGATTTATCATATGCAAAGGTAAATGCTTGGAGAAAGAGCATGGTTCCAAGGGGAGCAATGGTCGTAGAAGGAGCATGAGTGATATGACTTCATTTTGCATCCGAGTGTTGAAATCAATGCAAAAGGGGGAGATTGTTGATTATTTGGGTTGGTTTGCATTGACGTCAACACTTGAAGAAAGTCTGGTAGCAAATTTCGGTAGCACAAAAGTTTGGGTAATGGACCCAAGTTTGTTTGATGTATAATGGTATGAGTTTAATATATTTGAAGGTAATACTATTCTATATGGATAATAAATGTCATGTCATTTCCGGTGGTATGTGGAACGTCACATAACTCCTCACGATTAGAGAGTTATGGCCATGTGAAGTTGGAGAACCCTCATGAGTCATCTAGAAGCCTCAAAAGGTCAAAGTAGTCAAAGTTGTTGCAAAGAAGAAATTATTTAAATAATACTATTCTAGATGTATAGTACATATCATGCCATTTTCGGTGGTATGTGGAACGCAACATAACTCCTCACGGTTAGAGAGTTATGGCCATGTGAAGTTGGAGAACCCTCATGAGTCATCTAGAAGCCCTAAAAGGTCAAATTAGTCAAAGTGGTTGCAAAGAATAAAATATTTAAATAATAAAGTGAAGTGATGAGTGTACTAGCATTCAAAGTGGATACAAAATAAATTGTTTAAATAATAAAGTTAACGGATAAATTACTAAGTGGACAAGTGGTTAGAAGTGGGTTAGCCCTAAAATAAGGAAAGTGGTTTAAGATGGTTAGAAAGTAACTCCTTGAGGAAGCTACATAAAAGTATAAATAAGAGGCAAGGGTCTCTAATTTTAATCACACTTGAGCATATTGAATATCTATAAGTGACTGAGGTAACCAAAGGATATCTAAGGCGAATTTCAGAGGGAAGGTGATGTAAAGAAGGATGAAATTCAAGGGAGGATAAATTCTTTTGATGATGTTTTCTAAGGTATGTTATTTATAGGTCAGCTCACCATTTTTGCAATAAATTTTTTTCTAGAATGATTTAGACCGTGAAATATGGAGGTTGTTGAGGAAACATATCCAAGTAGTTGTGATAAAAATTTCAGCTTATGGGTCGTTGTATGTTTGGAGTTACACTCCGTGGAAAATAGGGTTTGTGGCTAGTCCTGAAACTAGTCTAAAACATGTGTTTTGGGTAAAAACGTCATAACTTCTCCATAACATATCCAAATTCAATAAGAAAAAATGTATTGGTTATAGTACAAATCTTTGTTATTATTTGTACCATTTTCAGATCCATACAACAAATATTCCATAAAGGGCACGCTCTACAAGATCACTCTCTAGAATAATCCAGAATTCAACAAGGTATGTCATTTTTGCTATAACTCCTTTTCTAAGAGGTTCCAAGCAGTGAAACCTTGATGAATTCCATAAAAAACACTGAAGAACATTGTGTACTATTTGCAGATATTTATTCATTATAGGTACATAGTTATGATTATTTCAAGTTAGGGTTGTTGACTAATCCAAAATTAGTCATGTGAGACTAAAGTAAAGTTTGATGAAAATTCTAGTATCTTGTTGTTAAAGTTAAAGAAGGTTTGCATGTATGTGATTATATACACCAGGTCTATTGCAAAGTTACAAATAATATTTGGATGATGAAATTGATGAGGGCTTTTGGTTAAGGTACATGTTGGGTACATGGTTGAGACAAGTAGTTGATGACTTGGCACATACATGAGGTGTATAGTTGATGATGTTGTTACATCTTGATGAGTCATAGTTTATGTGTATTTGATGCATGATTGGTACATATTTGGTGCATGGTTGATGCACTCGTTGATGGTATAGGTTGGTGCATGGTTGATGCATTTGTTTATGGTACAGTTTGATTACAGGTTGTTTATGCTACAGGTTGATTACAGATTGTTTGGTGTAGGTTGATTGGTACAGGTTTACAACAGTATATCTCATAGTGATAGTGTGACAGTAGTTCCATCAATATACTTCTATGTCAGGGAGGTTGAATGAGGCAAGGACAAGTGGTTGTAGCCACCTTCCTGTTATAGCCAAAGAACATAGGGGGTTGTAGCCTCCTTCTGGTTGTATCCATAGAATTGGGGAGTTGGAGCTTCCCTCAGGTTGTAGCCTCCTTCTAGTTTCAGCTGGAAAAAAAAGGAAGTTGGTTCTTCCAATGAATGCAATTCTTAAATATAGATAAGAAAAAGAATTCTGTGGTTTTCTCCTGCCTTGGGTTTCCACGTAAAAAAACTGGTGTACTATGTATGTGTATGATTTCTCATTTGTTCATTGTTTATTTACTTTACAACTATTGGATGA
>JZKD02S1673463.1:271896-290029 GCA_000966675.3 Picea glauca | reverse complement strand
ACCTTAAATGGTTAAAGACGATGGGAACCTGGGCTTGAGCGTTGATTATGTGTCCTGGAGGTCCTAACCTTACAGGGTAGGACAAGCGGGTGGTTAGTTTTACTTTTGTCGTGGTTGCGTCCTGTTGATCGTCGAGTGGCAACGTAGAGTCAAGTATGTTGTTACTTCCACCCACACACACACACCTTAAAAAAAATAAAAAATAAAAAAAAATTCACCTATCACTTGAACGGTTGTCGTAACGACGCAGTTCGTTACACCATGGGATTTGGATCTACCCTTTTCTCTCTTCTTTCCTTTCTCTTTCGATGTTTCATGAACAACCAAGGCCTCATTGGTGGATTCAAAATATTTCCACCACACCTCCTCTGAGAGTAAAGCAACCACAACTTCATCAAGCACTAATGCTTTTCATAGTGCTTCTAATGACCATTACTAGCTTGTCCTATGAATTTGGTAAAGAACACAAAAGGTTCACACAATGATCCTCCTCATCCATATTCACTCCAATTGAGATCAACTAGGTCACAAAAATATTAAATGCATCTAGGTTCTTGGCTATAGAATCACTATCACCCGTGCTCAAGAAAAACAATTGTATTTTCTTCAAAAATGTTCAATAACACTAAATCAACCAAACAAAGTTTGGTAAGGATTCTTTCCTTTATCTCCAACACCACCCAATCTTCATCTATCATACCAATGGGTTTGTTTCTAGATATTGCAACCCATAGATCTTGATCTACAAGAAGATCCTTCATCTTGAGATTCCACAACTCAAAGTTAGTTCCATTAAACTTCTCCATTTCTAATCTGTATGTGCTTTCCATTTCCCTACAACAATATTTCCTTCTGCGCAACCTCCCACTCAAAAAAATATTATAAAAATAAACCTTGTCCCTAACACCTTATATTTTAGGTGATCGTTATCTAATACCAAATGAAATGAATCATAGGTGTGTATTACACTTCTTAAACTAATCTATGAGAGAATAATGTGAAAAAACTAAAAATAGAATAGTTTCAATAGAGAAATAAATAAAAAACCATAGACAACAAGATTTCTTGGGGAAAACCCTTCCAAGAGAAAAACCCCACACTTTAAATCAATCTCAATATATTATTTAAGAACTAAATGGTTACAATACATAGTCTCTATGCTCTCAACAATAATGTTTGACAGGAGCATAATTTTGGAGAAATTTCAGTAGCATAATGATAAGATAAAACTCACACTTTGTGATTTTCTCTATCCCTAGCACTCAATAAATAGGCATAGTAAAACCACAATCCATTTATGGTTTACCATTTCTTCATACTAGAAACCAACAATAAGTTATTCCCTACCACTTCTCTCTACCACTAATTTGGAAGTATTCTATGCTCTACTACAACACCGCAAGTATTCTCTATTATACTGTAGCATTGCAAGTATTCTTTTCTCAACTACACCACTGCAAATATCCCCTCCTCTACTACAACATTGTAAGTATTCTCTACTCTATTGCAACATTGCAAGGTGTATGACACCCTTGTCCCAACAAAATTATATAAATCCTACCTATAGGGTAAGTTGTTCTTACAATTTTTTCAACATAACTAAAAAATTTGCAGAAATAAATTCTAATACGTTGGCTTAAAAAAATTATTAATTTACATAACATAAAACCCTAAGAATTAAAAAAAAAAAAAGGGCATGCCCACTAAGGGCTTCTTGCTTGACAAATCTTCACTGGATTTTGGAATTGTATTTTTATATTCTATATTTCCTTAGTTTTTCTCAATTCTATCCTCCTCCATAACATCTCTTTTGACAAACCCAAGAGAGACATTTGGAAAAAAGGCCAAGTAATGGGAGCTTATTGCTAGGCCTAAGATCAATTCATATTGTATGTTGTGGTTTATAATGAGTTTCTCAATTTGATTTCTTTGAATGACCAACCTTGCTTCCAATTCTGTGTTCTTGATTAAGTGAGACTTGAGCTAAAAAGGCATCCTTCTATTGTAACGGGTGAATGCAACCTTTAGGTCCTTGTTTTGATGTGTATTCCTACGTAGGACCTAACGAAGATTTAATATTTTACATGGAGTGCAACATATGAAGTGTATATAACCTTCCTTGCCATAGGGAATAAAGCAAACATAACCAGAGTTGAAAGATATACCAATCAAATGCAAGGGCCACCCACTATACTGAAGGTGATCTACATCATTGCCCACATTGGGAGACAAACCAAACCCAAAGTGATAAATATCCTCCAAGATGGAGGATGAAATGGGTAGAGGTCATACTATATTGGCTGAAGAATAACAATAGAAACCACAAAGAAACATAAAAGAAATCCCACCTTTGGTTTATAAAAACATCTCATCGGGCTTAACGACACTCCCACTATCATGCTTAGAGATATGAGGAAAGACTACTAAGGAAAGAAGTCATTTCTAATGTTTCAGTTAAATCAATTCATAAGAGATAAAGAAGAGAAGGGTCCCCCATTTTGGATCAACATTTTGTGATTCAACAATAAAAACTTCGAAGAATTCATGGAATAAAAAATGCATGATTATCTAAAAATCTAAAATAATTATAAAGTTTTTATCTATTTCAATTTAAGAATGTTCAATTGTGCATATAAAAACTAAAGCTATTAGAAAACATCTTAATAATTTTAATATAAAAGAAGATCTAAGGTTTGACTCAATTAAGTTGCAATAGAATGAAAGCTAATTGATCATATTATACTCTCATTTTTATATATTTTAATATTTATAATAATTCATAAATATAAATAATTTATAACGCATTACCTATTAATTGAAAGATGGTGTGATAACACCATCTAGCGTTGATGGTCAAACTATTTCCTTTATAAGGAATTGTTCGATTGTAAACAATGATGAGATTTAAATAATATTCGGCCTCCTCTCACATGGTGAGTGCCATTCGTTGGTCCATCTAGTCTTGAAAAGGTCAATCTATACTTTGTTTTAATCAAATCTCTGTAATAATGTAAACATCCACTCAAAGGTCAATCCATACTTTGTTTTAGTTAAGTCTTTGTGATGCTTTGTTTTACTCGAAGTCTTTGTAATAATGCATACATTACCTATGGAAAAGTTTAATAAAGAGGTATCATCATAGGTCAATCCATATGTTGTTTAGTCTAATTCTTTGTAATAATGCATACATCAAATCTTGAAAAATATGAAGTATTATTAGGGGTCAATTCATATTTTGTTTTAGTCAAGGTTATGTAATAATGGAAATGCTTTGTTTCATTTAAAAAAAAATATATGATTTAAAAAAAAAATATGATATTGTAAATTAGAAAAAAAAAAAAATATAAGTTAGATAAGAAGTTAATTTATATTTTGTTTTAATGTAAATATTATGAAAAGTGTTTGTAATAATGTAAATATTCACTTTTCAAAAATATAAAGTATTATGAAAAGTTAACCCATATTTTGTTTTAAAAATATAATAAAACAAATATAAAGTACTATGAAAAGTTAACCCATATTTTGTTTTAGTCAAGTCTTTGTAATAATGCAAAACATCCACTTTGGAAAAGTATGAAGTTAATTTATATTTTGTTTTAGTCAAGTCTTTGCAATAATATAAATATTCATTTTTCAAAAATATGAAGTATTATGAAAAGTTAATTTATATTTTGTTTTAGTCAAGTCTTTGTAATAATGCAAAACATTCAAAAATATGAAGTATTATGAAAAGTTAATCTATATTTTGTATTTTGTTTTAGTCAAGTCTTTGTAATAATGCAAAACATCCACTTTGGAAAAGTATGAAGTTAATTTATATTTTGTTTTAGTCAAGTCTTTGCAATAATATAAATATTCACTTTACAAAAATATGTAGTATAATGAAAAGTTAATATATATTTTGTTTTAGTGAAGTTTTTTTAATAATGCAAAATATCCATTTTGGAAAAGTATGAGATATTGGTTTTTGTAATAATGCAAACATTCACTTTAGAAAAGTATGAGATATCAATCAATTTATAGTTGTTTTAATGAAATCTTTGCAATAATGTAAATATTCACTATTGAAAAAGACGGGGTGTCATAAGAGGTAAATCCATATTTTGATTTAATCAAGTTTTTATAATAATATAAATAACTTTGAATTAAATGAATTGTAAATCTTTGACAAAAAACTGTTTTGTTGTTTTTTTATAACATTTGTAATATTTAGAAAAGACAAATGAAGAGGCATTTCGTAAATATAATGTACTTAAGGAGGTGGTACTCAAGGGGATAATGAATGTAATGTGATCATAATTATGGAATAGGTCCACTTGGTAGTTGATGGATAATAAATAGGTCCACTATGTAATTAAAAGAAAATAATATAATAATAAGGGATAGTTGACATAGACCCCTAGGAATACTCATAAGAAAGTATAAATACACGAGTATCATTGTATTGTAGGTGTATTGGATTATTTGTATTGTAACAATCATGGCTTGTGGAGTGATTCCTTCCATAAGAAGTATTTGATGGTGTTATCCTACTTTAAGGGTTCTCCTTTTTATATTATTCTATTGTTCATGATAAATGTTTTGCATGTCTTTGGAGTTTAAGCTCGTTTATTTATGAAGTTTAAGATTTTATCCTCTCTTATATCTATCAAGGTTTACTACAAGAAAGAAACATATACTAAAGTTCAATATAAAATTCAAAGAGGATAAGGGCTGAAGCATGTGTAGTATAAGAAAAAGAGAAAGAAAGAGACATTTCAAAGGGGACAAACACTAAAATCCAACATAAACTTCAAAAAGTATATGGGATGTGAAATAATGAACAAACATTTTGGAGTTAAATGCAAATTTTATGGAGAAAAACTAATTGAAGATTCTAGAGGATGGGATAAGGATATAAATAATTAACTATTTTAGTTTGTTCATCATAGTCTGTGGATGAAATGTGGTACAAACGTTTAATTCACTACACAATTTTTTAAGGACTTCTAAATATGTCTATTAAATAATGAATCTTGATTAAAATAATATTACTGAGAAGACTAAAATGTCCCAAAACATGATTAAAGAATAGCTAGGCCAAGTGACTAGAAGAGGAACACTTAGTGCAATCCATAAATTTAGTCATTTTGTTGAATATGCCAACAAATACAAAATTAAAATCATGATGTCTAATAATCATAGGAAACCAATTAGCTACACAGAAATGTTATTTTTTCAAGGATGCATAAGAATGGGTAAGGGGAAAGAGAAATCCAACTCATTATTACATCTAACTCATTATTATAATATTTGGGCACACAACCAACTACAAAATTCCCTAGGAAATGAAGAACAATTATTTGTATATGTGTTCAATCGAAGCATTGTATGTGATTAAGAGTCTTCTACTTTCCAAAGAATCTATCATATAATGTAGAGTGTGCCTCCTTCAAAGAGATTCCCATGATGTAGAGTGTGCCTCCTTCAAAGAGATTCCCATGATCCATTATTAGGTACACAAAGCTTATCAAATTTTTGCAATTGGTACCAAGCACGAGCATACATCCATCCTAATGAAATGTGTACATGGTGTCCAATTGTTGCTTGGCCACCCCAATCTTATTTATGGTTACTCCTATGGATTCCTATTTCCTTTGTGCTATATTATTCCCATGCATTACTTTTATTCCTCCTTGTACCTCTATACTAGTTGTTGTTCTAGTTCCATGTAGGTCCATAATAGGGTTGATGATGCTCATGACATTGCATTGATGGTTGTTGTTTATTTGAGTGGTGTGGGTGGTTATATACAATAGCCTTATCGATTGGTTATTTTATCTTTGACTCTTAATCATGTGGTTCCCTTGATTCATGCACCATTGTATATTTTTCTTCCTTGTTATGCCCTTCCTAGGCTCTCCTTTAGGTTCTTCTATAGACCCTTATTTAGATTTAGCCTTTGAATTTTCATCTAGTGTCACTATTGGTATTGCAATTAGTTTCCTTGTAATCTCTAATTCATGTCCCACCTTGGGCCCTTGTTGTTTAGTAAGAGAAATATCCTATAGTGTGATTTTATTTTTCTTGTACCAAAGCTTCATAAACTGCGTTTGTACAATAATATTAATTGTGCCAATTGAGTCCATTCAAGTATATAAAAGAATAATATCTACACCATCAATAAATATAGCATGAAAACCTAAATGAAAAATGTATTTATCCATTAATATCTTCAATTATTTAAAAATTTGAACATTCTAACCATCAACATATGTTCTTTGAATATGCTTTCTAGGGACCTACAATCATTTAACCAAGTAAACATTGATGGAATTATACTTTCTACTAGGTTTTATACAAATAATGAACTTTTCATGCTAAAGACACCCATGAACCTATAATAGGAATTTTTCACCAAAAGATAAACCCATGGTAGTCATCTAAAAATACTTATGCATATTTTTCATTGAAAAGAATCAAAATATTCCCCAAGTTAATCATTCCCCCTATATGGAAAATTCCTCCTCTAAATTAAATGTAATGTACTTAGGTAGGATAACATGGGGTACATATGGAGGCACCCAAGGGATATAATGAATGTAATGCGTCGATAATCATCAAATAGACCCACTTGGTATTTGGTGGGTAATAAATAGGCCCACTAGGAAGTTAAATGAAATGAATTTAATAATTATGGGTAGTTGTCATAGACCCCTAGGAATAATCATGAGAAAGTATAAATACACATGCATAACATTGTATTGACATATATTGGATGTTGAGTATAGGACGCCATTTTCCAACCAATATTTCCTTTCTATTAGTTTCCTATGCCAAAGACATGTTTGATTCGAGCCCCTTCTAAATCTAGAAGGACCAATGGACTCAATCATCCTAGACCACCTTCAACCCCTTAAACGATAACCCTAGTACGTCTAAGTATCAAATAATATATAGAAGTCTTTGAATGCCCTCCTCTCTCTAAACACGAGTAGGTTCTGACTGGAGGCATGCATATATTTGTAAATGGGTTCTTAGATTGATCTACCGCCTCTTCAAAATTATTCCCAGTCCCTAAGGGAGATTCTACCTTCTTTGGAAGGTTTTCACTCGAACAAGAAATAGTGGAGTTTATTTTTACCAACCCTACTCTGTCTAAGTTTTTTAATATTATGGGATGAGTATAAAAAATACAAATACCCTTTTCGGTGATGATAAAAAATTATAGAGTCATTTACTTATACTCTTTAAGAGAAAACTCTTGTTTAGGTTGAGTATCTATCCCATTATCCTAATTAGGATCTCCAACCTCTTAAAGAGAAACAAGCATTTTTTTAATCTCCTCTGCCATTTTTTACTATACCCCAACCTCCTTTAGAAAAGGCCCAACCTATATAGAATTGTTACAACTATTTCCCCCTACCTCATCCCTATTAGTTGCACTAGACTTCTTCACTCAAACTTTCCTATGGAGATTTAGATTGCACTCAACCACCAAGTGACCATAGAGATGACACCTTATGCACATAAAAGAAATTCCTAAATAGCATATGATTTGTAAATTAGTAATAGGGTTTCCTTGTATGAGTATTTCATTTTCCAACCCCTTTCAAGGATCTAGACATAAAAGAATCCTCCCAAAATTCATAGCCCTTGTGTCTAGAAAAAACATATTTTCTTCCACAAATGTGCTTATAGAATTCCCCATTTCCTTAAAAACAACTAGTGGCTATAATTTTAGTGGGACTTTAGGCAACTCAACCCAAATGGGAACAATATACGATTTTTCCAGCTTTGTGTTGCAAAAGGGAGTCTAGTTATTAAGAAATAGCATGGATGAACACCATTACCAATTCTTCCTTAGGATCAACTCCAAATCCTTGAAAAAACTAAAAATGAAATCCATCCACCATATGACTAACACATTGAATTGTGGACAAGAACCTAGAATTGGCTCTTAAAGTTGGATCAACCATACCTTTAGGGGTTTTGCACACATCCTTCAACCTTGAAAATGTTGTAACAATGATTATGATGCCATACCTACCACATGGTGCACTTGACATTATCGTATAATCCCAACCACATCAAACATTTCTTTCAAATGCACCTCTTGCTACACCTTAGACTAGAATAACCTCCACAAATTTTCCTTCCCTTTTCACCACCACTACTTATAGATGTGATCTTGAGAACTTATTCCTTATCTCCTAACCCTTTCTTTACCTTATGAAACCATTCATGTGAATACCAATTTCTCACAATCTCACCCTCTCCCAAAGAAGCCAAAAAATTTACCATAAGATACTCCCCTTCTACTATCTTATTCTTCTGTTCTGATGCACAACAGATTGGTTCTATAATTTCTTTACCAAAAGATGTCATATCCAAATGAAAATATTGATGTACTAAACCAATGATGTTACTTGTAGACCATAAATTATAATGATGATTTGAATGCGATTTTGATACATCCATCCACCTAGGCCTTTAGGCCCATCTCATTAAGTGATCCACCACCATTGATATGGGACCAAGATACCTACCCTTGATTCTCATCCCCCGCGTTCGATAAATTCTGATGTATTGCAACAATCTCATGGCATGGATAACTGATGGGGCCATTGTAAAAATATGATTCTTTGAAAAAATGTCCTCTATGTAATCCATGATGTTTTCATAAGTCATATTGATAGGGTATTCCAAGCCTTTAAAACCCAACATATACCTTAATAACAATAGTATCTTATGAAATCCTCTCTTTTCATAAAATTTATTTTTTCATTTCCATTATATCAAGTTCATGATTGAATGGATAACTTGTCACTTTGGCTTTAATCATCTTAACTTCTCTCCACCACGACACTTTGTCTAAGTGTAATCACCAATAAATTGTTTTCAAATTTAACCTAAATTTTTCTAATTACTATTGTCATTCATAGTTTTCTAATCACATTTTTATTTTAAGTTAAAAATATCTCTTAATTTGGAAAAAAATATGTATACAATATTATTTTCTCAATTTTTCATGATTTATAATCATTATTGTATTGCATAAAGTTCCAAGCTTTATGTATGACCAATAAACATCTAAGTAAGTATGTTACATCTAAGTAAGTATGTTGTTGAGGAGGACACCTTGGTGTTAAGGGACCTTTTACTACCTATCGTCTAAGCAATTTCCCTGATGAATGGGTTAGGTTCATCGACAAACAAAAATATAGGTATCTATCTGAATTCCCCTAGGGCTTGCTTACATATTAAAAATAAATGGTGAATATTGAGAGAAGAACCTGATTACATAATAATTTTCCTTATATTTTGTATGAGCTCCAATTTATCATATTCTAGTTCCATCTTTTTATCAACATATTTACATAAAAGGAACAATAATACAACCTTCCTCATTCTTCATTTACCACAATCAATAATATAAATTGACATGTAAATAACAATCCTAATTTAATGTTCATGAGCACAATCAATAATATAAATTGACATGTAAATAACAATCCTAATTTAATGTTCATGAAATTAAATCTCTGATCAAAACCTGATTCAAACACAATGAATAACCATTGAAATACAATGATTTTTTATTTTTTTTTGCGAGGGGAGAAGATAGATAGATATATATTCGATGAAGAAGAAATAACAACTCTGATACCTAATTATTGCTACTATATTTCCTTCTCCAAAGTCTAAGTCCTCTCCTTAGCCAAAATTATTTATCTGTTTAAGACTTGTGGCGAAGGAGAGGACTAGAAACTTTAACACATCAATTTTGTAATTTAGTAGCATATAATTTATTAATAAGAGAAATGACAAAACGAAAATGTTTATATATATATATATATATATATATATATATATATATATATATATATATATATATATATATATATATATATATATAATGATAACAAAGTCGCCCATTACATAAAAGTTTCCCTTTCCCACTGCTCATTTTTCTTTCAGTTGTAAAGCAACAATGAGATTTAAATAATATAAACACCTAAATATCCAGGCTCTTCTCACATCCTGAGTGTCATTCGTTGGTCCATCCACTCTTGAAAAGTATAAGGTCAATGCATACTTTGTTTTAGTCAAATTATTTGTGATAATGCAAAGATCTACTCTTGAAAAATATGAGGTATCATGAAACGTTAATCCATACTTTGTTTTAGTCAAGTCTTTGTAATAATGCAAATATCCACTCTTAAAAATATGAGATATAATGAGAGTGTTGGGTATGTGTTATATTATTTGAATGACTAGATATAATGTATGTGTTGCATGATTTTCTAATGTCAGTGTTGCATGGTTTTTGGCGGTTTTTTTCATCCATTTTTTAGCGGTTTTAAGTGTACATTTTTTGTTGATGGTTTTCTAATTCTGGTTAAGGAATTAGGGTTGTTGACTAATATGGGTCAATGGATTAGGGGTTTTGGATATAGTGAGATCCTATATATTGTAATGTAAATAATCAATAATTATGAATAAAAAATTAGAGGTGTGGTAGATTGTTGGTTTTCCCAGTTTGGGTTTCCAGGGTGAAATCTTTGTGTAATGTGTGTGTCTGTGTGTGTGTGTCATTGTATCTTTTATGATTTTTATTAAGAATACATTTGTAGTAATTAATTGTATAAGGTTAAAATATACATTTGGTATCAGATAAATTATAGGTTTCAGGGGGACATCTTTGTGCCCAGGGGTTTGGCTCGGGTCCGTGATAATCCTTGTTACAATGGGAACTTTGTAGTATCGACTCTTTTGGTGAAAGGATATGGCAAGAAATTAAAAAAAAT
The DNA here is from genome assembly GCA_000966675.3 of Picea glauca. NCBI lineage: Eukaryota > Viridiplantae > Streptophyta > Pinopsida > Pinales > Pinaceae > Picea > Picea glauca. The sequence goes on along the minus strand of JZKD02S1673463.1, from coordinate 279,239 downwards.
AGAGATTCATAAATTTAATGGGAAAAATTTTGAGCTATGGAAGATCAAGATGGAAAATCCATTGGTGGACAAATATCAATGGATCGTTGTGGATCCAAGTACTGCACCTACAAAAATGTCAACAAAAGACTGGGCAAATTTGGGTTAGAAGAGGAAGAGAACAATCTGGTTGTGTATCTTAATTTAGTATTACTAGATGTGTCAAGGGAAGCTACAACAAAAGAATTCTTGGATAAATTAAGGGCTTTGTATAGTAAGTCCCTACTAAATAAATTGTTCCCACGAAAGAAGTTGTACAACCTTAGGATGAAATATGGAGACTCGGTGACAGAGCATATGAACACCTTCAATATTGTAGTTAGTTAGTTATTATTTGTTGATATTAAGACTTTCGATGAACATAAGTGTATTAGTTTATTTCTCTCTTTATCAGACTCATGGGATAGTCTGGTTGTAGCCATAGGTAGTAATGCAACTACTTTAATCTTCCATGGTGTGGTCTCATCCTTCTTGTTGGAGGAAATGAGGAAAAAAAAAATGGAAGTACAGAGCACAAATTCCTTATTTGCAAGAGGACACTCCAAAGAAAGAAATAGATCTAATACCTCAAGTGGGAGATCTAAATCTCTTGGAAAACATTTAAAGGTATGTTGGAGATGTGGAAAAGAAGGGCACTACAAGAAACAATGTAGATCCAAAAGTGTTGAGAGAGGGAAGGGATCTAATGATGCTACTTATACAAAAGAAAAAACCTCCACGGATGAATGAGAGGATGTGTACTTGGATTCTTCAAGCACACATGCATATCATGAGGCATGGTTGGTCGATTCAGGTACGTGCATCCTTTCATATGAATCCTCACTGAGAGTGGTTCTACGAGTATTAAATGTATGATGAAGGTCACATATTTCTATGAGATGAATCGACAACCAAAATAAGAAGAAGAGGAAAAGTCAAGTTAAATCTCATGGATGGAAGAATTAGAACACTCTTTGGTGTTCTACACGTCCCAGGATGGGCTAGAAATTTGATTTCCGTAAGAAAAATGGATGACACGGGGGTAAAAAAAAGTGTTTGAGAAAGAAACCTACAGGATGGTTTGAGGGGAAATGGTATTGCTAAAGAGAGTTCGGATTTGAACTTTGTATATGTTTTTGGGAAGAACTATTAGTGATAGGTTCAATAGATTTGTTGTTCTTGATATTGGATTTGAAGAAGAAAAAAGTCCTACAATCTCTTGCAAAATACTATTTTGTGGCATCAAAGACTAGGGCATAATGGAGAGAAGGACCTTATAATACTGCACAATAAAGGTATGGTTGAAGGTATGTCTAATTTCTTTGGATTTTGATTTTTGTGAACATTGATTATATAAGAAGTATAATTGTGTAAGATTCACCTCTTGTGCTACAAGAGCAGAGGGAATATTACAGTTGGTGCAGAATGATGTGTTTGGACCTATGTCGGTTCCATCAATGTGAAAATTTTGTACTATGTCTCATTTATAGATGAATTCTCGAGGAATGCATGAATTTATTTCCTTAGGAAGAAACCTGAAGTCTTTGACATATTTAAATATTTTAAGGGTCTTGTGAAGAGTCAAATAGAGAAAAGAATTAAGGTTTTGAGGGTGGATAATGATGGAGAATTATACGTAAACAAATTTGAGGAATTCTGTAAGAAGTGAAATATAGAAAGGAAGAAGACTACTCCATACACACCTTAGAAAAATGGAATTGCGGAAAGGATAAATAGGATGCTAATGGAAAAATAAAGATGCATGCTCAATGGTTTCGGGTTAAGACATGAATTCTAGGCAGAGGTAGTGGGCATTGCATGTTTCCTAGTCAATCGATCACCCTCATTAGTGTTGGATGAAAAGATTCCACATGAGGTATGGATTGGTAAGAAACCCTCTCTTACACATATCAGGGTATTTGGATGTGATTCCTATGTTCACGTTCCAAAAGAAAACAGGAGTAAGCTAGATAAAAAGGATGATAAGTGTATTTTTATTGGGTATAAGTATGGTTTGAAAGGTTATAAACTTTAGAACCCAAAAACTAAGAAGGTAGTGTATATACGAGATGTGGTATTTATAGAAATCAAAGATGTTTTCAAACAATAATTCCTACGAAGAGAAGAAGAACCAGAGAAAGTAGAGTTTGAATTGAAGGATAATGAATTAGGATCTACAAAATAACATGAATCAAGAGGAGAAGATCCTCATACTCAAGTATTGAAGAGATCGATTCGGGAAAAAAGGAAACCGGAAAGATATACTCCACGTGATTTCCATTCAAATTTTTCTTTGTTTATTATTGATGTTGATCCTATAATTGTTAGGGAGGCAGTGGATTCAGAGGATGGAAAACTGTGGGAAAATGCCATGATGGAAGAAATGATAGTGATGGACAAGAATGAGGTTTGGGATATAATGGAGTTTCCAACTGGAAGAAATCTCATTCACAGAAAATGGGTGTTTAAGAAGAAGTTGAATGTCAAAGGAAAAGTGGAGAAATAATAAGCTAGGTTAGTAGGAAAAGGTTATTCTGAGGTGGAGGGAATTGAATTTGGTAAAAAAAATTCTCCTGTTTCCAAGTTAACTTCTATTAGATTTCTTTATCTATTTATTTTCTTTTGATTTTGAAGTAGAAAAGATGTATGTGAAGGAAACATTCCTACATGGGGATCTGGAAGAGGAAATATACATGAAGTAGCTAGAAGGATTTGCAATGAAGGAAAAGAAAGAGCTATTATGCAGGGTAAAAATGTCCCTCCATGGGTTAAAACAATCACCAAGGATGTGGTATAAAAAATTGATACTTGTTTCAAATTAATTGGTGATCGTATTATTTATTTGGTCTTGTATGTGGATGATATGTTGTTGATAGAAAATGACAAGGAGATTATCTAGGATGTAAAAACTCAGTTGTCCTCTAAATTTGACATGAAGGATCTTGGTGCTGCAAATTTCATTTTGGGCATGAAAATTGAAAGAGATTGGGAAAACATGAAACTCTAGTTAAATTAGAGGATATATGTCGATACAATCTTCCAGAGGTTTAATATGAAAGAATGTAAACCGGTTAGAGTTCATATTCCTATAGGTGTAAATTTATCTATAGATCAGTGTCCCAAGACACAAGAAGAGGAAGATGACATGTCACATGTTCTATATACCAGTGTGGTTGGAAGTTTGATATATGCAATGGTTTGTACTAGACTCAACATTGCACTTGCAGTGGGAGTTTTGAGAAGGTATATGTCAAAACCATGGAAGGAGCATTGGACAATAGTAAAGAGGGTTTTCAGGTGTTTTTATGGCACTGCTAGTTATGGATTGTCCTACCAAGGAAGACCAATATTGGACAGAGTGTTATGCATACATGGGTTTGTTGATGCAGACTGGGTTGGATATTTGGATCGCAAAAGATCTATAATTGGGTATGTGTTTAACCTATTTGAAGGAACAATTAGTTGGATGAACGAAATACATGTTGTAGTGGCACTCTCAACTATAGAATCTGAATACATGGTAGTCACTCGTGCAAGCAAGGAAGCAATATGGTTACGGATATTTTGTTTAGGTATTGAGTTGGTACAACAAGATAAAAGGATAGATTATGATAGTAAAAGTGTAATATTCCCAGTGAATAACCTGACTTATCATTCAAAGATAAAGCATATTGATGTTCAATATCACTTTGTTAGAGGAATGGTTGAAGACAAGGAGGTGTTGTTGATGAAGGTGGAAACTTTGAAGAATTTTGCAAATTCATTGACAAAGTTTGTGAGCACCAAGAATTTCTCCTGGTGTAGAGAAGAAATGGGCATTACTACCCTAGATTGTTGACTATGTAATCACATGATCCCTTGTATGCGAAGAAAAAAACAAGTGGGAGAATGTTGGGTATGTGTTATATTCTTTGCACGACTATATATAGTGTTTATGTTGTGCCAGGTGCAGGCCGGGGGGGGTGGGCGTCAAAAAGAGGCGATAGCCCTCGAAAAAAAAAATTGGTGGTTTTTTGTATCTGTTTTTAGAAGTTTTCAGCGCATGGTGTTCACTTATGGTTTTCTAATTTCGGTTAAGGAATTAGGGTTGTTGACTATTCTAGGTCAATGGATTAGGGGTTTTGGATGCCGCAGGATCCTATATATTGTAATGTAAACAATGAATAATGATAAATAAAGAATTAGAGGTGCAATTATAAATAGGTTGTTGGTTTTCTCGGTTTGAATTTCCAAAGTAAAATTTTTGTGTAATGTGTATGTGTATGTGTGCACACGTATCATTATAACTTTTTCCTTTTTTTAATTAAGATTTTATTTACAATAATTAATTGTACAAGATTAAAATCTATAGAAATGTTAATCCATACTTTATTTTAGTGAAGTCTTTATAATAATGAAAGCATCTACTATTTAAAAAAAATATGAAGTATTATTAAAGATCAATCTATATATTTTTAAATTAATCTTTGTAATAACGCAAATAAATTTGAATTGAAAGAATTGCATGCATTTCACAAAAATATATTTTCTTATCTTTTTTCATCTATAGTAGTAATAAAAAAGAAAAGAAATACGAATTTCATAAAAAGAACAAATACTAAAATCTAATATAAACTTGAAAGAGGATATGGCATGAAGCATGTGTAGTACAAGAAAAGGGCAAAGAAAAAAGCTTTTAAAGGGGACAAATACTAAAATCCAACATAAAACTTTCAAAAAGGATATGGCATGTAAAATAATGAATACCATATTGGAGTTAAATACAATTTTTATGGAGAAAACTAATTGAAGATTTTAAGGGATTGGATAAGGATATAAATAAAACTTTCAAAAAGGATATGGCATGTAAAATAATGAATACCATATTGGAGTTAAATACAATTTTTACGGAGAAAACTAATTGAAGATTTTAAAGGGATTGGATAAGGATATAAATAATTAACTATTTTAGTCCGATCACCATAGTGTGGATGAAATGTGCTACAAATGTTTAATTCACTACTTAACTATTCTTTAAGGTTTGAATTTCTAAAATTGTTTATTAAATAATGAATCTCAAACAAGATAATACTACTAAGAAGACTAAAATGTATCAAAACGTGATCAAATAATAACTAGGCTAAGTGACTAGAAGAGGAAGTCTGAGTGCAATCCATAAAATTGGCCATTTTTATTGAATATGTCAAAAATCACAAAAATAAAATCATGATGTTTAATATTTAATATTCATAGCAAACCCACTAATTGCATGAAAATACTATTCTTTGAGTATGCAATGGAATGGGTAAGGGGAAAGAGAAATCCATCTCGTTATTACAATATTTGGTCTTACAACAAACTATAAAATGCCCTAAGAAATGAGGAACATTTATTTGTATAAGAGGTCATTTCATGTAAAATGCCCTAGGAAATGAAGAACTTTTATTTGTATAAGAGGTTAATAGAAACATTTCATGTGATTAAGAGTTTTGTACTTTTCAAAGAATCTATCATATAAAGTAGAATGTGCCTCTTTGAAAGAGATTTTCATGGTTCATTATGACGTAAACAAAGTTAATCAAATATGTACAACAAATTATATTGTAATTAAAAATATTAATATGGATCTAAATTATAAAATAATGGACATTGATATGCATTGTATACTTTGTCAAAATATGGATATGAAACTTACAAGTAATGTTGGGTATAATAATTTTGATCATGGTTATGCAGAAAAACTTAGTAGATAAAAGATCAATCCTTAATTTTCAAATGATATAATTCATCCACACAAGAATAGACAAAAGAATGTAGATAAAACCATTAAGGTAGGGTAATGCCATCATGTACTCCTTACGAAAAGAATCACTGTACAATCCATGCTTGTATAATACAATCTCCATTATACCACCAACTATCAAGTGAGCCTTATTAAGGGATTATGATAACATTACATTAATTATTTCCCTTAGGTACATAATAATACGCTATTTATCCTCCATGGGTAGATTATATTTCAGCCCCGTTTGCATGTTTTGTCCTCAAAATATGAGTGGAATCCATATAATATGTATGTTAAGCAATGTAGTCATCTGGCACCAAGCACAAGCATCCATCCACCCTAATGAAATGTGGGCATGGGGTCCAATTTTTATCTTTCCACCCCGATCTTGTGTATGGCTACTCCTATGGCTTCATGTTGTCTTTTTGTTATACTAATATCCCCATGCAACATTAATTTTATTCCTCCATGTACCTCTATGTTGGGTGTCATTCTAGTTTCATGTAGGTTCATAATAAGGTTGTTGATCCTCATGACCTTACCTTTATGGTTGTTGTTTCTTTGAGTGTTGTTGGTGGGGATATAAAATAACCTTAGCTATTAGTTCTTCTATATTTCTCTCTTAAATATGTGGTTTCTTTGATTCATGCAATGTTGTAGATTCTTCTTCATTATCATTTCCTTCCTAGGATCTCCTTTAGGTGTCTCTATACACTCTTCTTTAGATTTAGCCTCTAAATCTACATTTTGTGTCACTATTGTTACTACAATTAGTTTCCCTATAATCTCTACTTCATGTCCCACCTTGGGCCCTTGTTGTTTAGTAAGAGAAATATCATATAGTTTGATTTTATTTTTCTTCAGCCAAAGCTTCATAAACTACATTTGCACATTAATATTAACTATCAGACAATTTATATGTTCAAATTATGTTACACTTTATTATCAATCTAGGAATGTAGGCTTGTGAAATGCCAACACTATATGTGCGGGATTAGTGCATTAATGACTTCTACACTAATGAGAGAACTCTATGATTTAATGATTAGGAAACACACTCGTAATAAAATCTAATGAAACATAAGCCAACAAAAACCATATAGATATATATGATCACTGGATTGATGTTTACTAAAATGTTATTCCAAGGACAAATCACATCCTTTCATGTAACTTAAAATCATCAATTGTTTTAGCAATAGATTATGAAGAAAATTTGTTCTTCAACCTTCAATGAATAATCGATTTTTGTAGGTCATAAATGCATTTTTCAATGAAGGCGTATAAAAGACATGTAATAAAATCTTGAAAACGATATTCAAAAGTTGTTTAAATAACAAGAATTGAAATGATAAACTAGAAATCATATACAAAAAATCAAAGACTAAACAAATATACTTTAACTAACTAACTAACTAAAATAAATTGTAACACATACCATATTAAGGGGGTCTTCCCAACTGAATTGCACTACAAGAAGAGCTACAATACTCTAAAATAGTCATAAAATATCTTCAAAACATCCACACCTTTGTATTATAGAAATTGGTTTCACAGGTTT
>JZKD02S1673463.1:258589-271886 GCA_000966675.3 Picea glauca | reverse complement strand
AAAAAAAAAAAAAAAATTGCACCTGGCACTAGAGTAGCTGTCGTAACGAGGCGGTTCGTTACACGTAGGCTTGTGAAATGCCAACACTATATGTGCGGGATTAGTGCATTAATGACTTCTACACTAATGAGAGAAATCTATGATTTAATGATTAGGAAACACACTCGTAATAAAATCTAATGAAACGTAAGCCAATAAAAACCATATAGATATATATGATCACTGGATTGATGTTTACTAAAATGTTATTCCAAGAACAAATCACATCCTTTCATGTAACTTAAAATCATCAATTGTTTTAGCAATAGATTATGAAGAAAATTTGTTCTTCAACCTTCAATGAATAATCGATTTTTGTAGGTCATAAATACATTTTTCAATGAAGGCATATAAAAGACATGTAATAAAATCTTGAAAACGACATTCAAAAGTTGTTTAAATAACAAGAATTGAAATGATAAACTAGAAAGCATATACAAAAAATCAAAGACTAAACAAATATACTTTAACTAACTAACTAACTAAAATAAATTGTAACAAAGACCATATTAGGGGGGTCTTCCCAACTGAATTGCACTACAAGAAGAGCTACAATACTCTAAAATAGTCATAAAATATCTTCAAAACATCCACACCTTTGTATTATAGAAATTGGTTTCACAGGTTTACAAGTATTATGTCCATAAGTCTGATCCTCTCTGCACAAACTACCGACTCCATATTTTGTATACACATTACATATTTAAAGCACATGAGAGTGTTTTAGAAACAACAACCAAATCCCCTATTTCATGGGTTGACAAAACTGATACAACTAACTAATGCCAAACACAAGATATGAGATCAACACCATGGTGCAAGTTTAGCTTTTCGTTGGTGAAATATAGAACATATGTCTTTATTACATGATATTATCATGACATAGAATGCATGAAAATATCCTCTTTTTCCTAGAAACGATATCAAACTTTGTTGTATGTTGTGTTTAGGAAAACAATTGACTATATCTTCAACCAAGGCATAGTGTTGTCTCCCTTTAGCCTAGACTCGATCTGATCAACGCAAAACCATCTCGGACATCTAGAAACAAAACCCATATGGCAGACTTTCTCTTGGAGAAGTGCTAGTATTCCAATCTGTTAGCACTCAATTTTTTCAATATATTGTGAGAGTGTCTTCAACATATTTATGTTGAAATTATCAAAATCCCTTTGAGTGTTTGTGAATGTCCAAACCTCAATTTTCCCAATCTGTCTTGACAAGTTCCTATTGATATCTTTGCCTAAGATTCCTTTGGCCTTTGTCTTTTTGACCTACATAACCAAAAACCAACTTTTAGTATTTTTTCCTAAATCTTTATTTTGTTGATTTCCCTATGTTTTATTTTAGTTGCCTTTTCAATAAATGAGTGCATTGACTTTGATAAAAGAGGTGGTGTGTACTTTAAAGTGGCTTAACTCTAGTCTAAACCTAAATTTCTATGCATAAATATTTTGCATTATCCTAAGTCTAGAGTTTATAAAGCCACATGCCCATTTCTTATGCTAGTCACCAGTCATTACATTAAGCTAAACTATGAGTTAAGATCACATTCCTAATTCATAATCTATGAGTCAAAGCTATATATCAAAATACTAAGCCACGAACTAAGTCAAAGCTAGGCCATGAGTCAAGCCTCAAGCTCAAGCCACACATCAAGCATACAGGTGTTGAAGAACTAAATATAGCCATGATATATATGATGTTGCTTCCAATTTCTTGCTCGTTCCACCGTTTTCATGCATGGATGTGCAGAGTGTAGTGCACTGCCAAATCTCCTAGGTGTTGTAAATTTCCTGGGCGCTGCATTTTCTCCTGGGCATTGTGTATTCCACAGTGCGCTACCTAATTTTTCTACCCAATATCTGGCAGAGAACAAGTTTGCACACAGACGCAGCATAAGGGGCTCTACGTAATTTTACTACCTAATATATCACAGAGGACAAAGGTTTGCACGCATATACACCAGAATGGCACTACTAGCTGGCACCTAAAATCAAGGGAATTTGAGCTAGAATCTTTATGATTGGATGATGATGGGGAAGATTGCAGAAACAATAGCTGGCAACACGATGACAACTTGCAACTTCTACAGGACACTTGCCAGTGGACAGAGATGCACATCAAGGAATAAAGTGTCATTCAAATTGTGTTGGATTAATTGCCAACATTTTTCCTTTTTTGTAGCAGTTTGTTAATAGTTGTTAGCATAAGTGTTCGATAGATGGTTGTTGATTGGAGAATCCAATGGGAGGAAGGGCCAAATCGTACCTCTAGCTGTTGCCTTTCTTTTTTATTATAAATCCATGTTCCAATCGAGAAGAAGGAGGACTGAGAGGCTCTATTTTTGTACTTTGACATAATTAATTTGAAGATAACCTATCTTATGATTTTATGTGTTAAGAATTCATTTGCAGAAGAGAGTGATGTTTAGCTATGTTTTTCTTTGTTTTGACTCTTAATCTTTATTCTTCTTCAACAACAAGCATGAGAGGGTTGCTTAGGAGGATCCTTTGAGATCTTCTACCTTGTGTGTTGCTAAATCTCTTCTAAAAAGGATTTTCAGATTATGATTCTTCTTCTACTGTATAAATAGTATGCTTGAAAAGGATTTTCATGTCTCTAGTTTTAGTTCTATGTTTTCCCATAAAAGTCTTCCACCTGAAATCCTTGAAAGGCTAAACATTGCTTTCAGATGATCTATTTTTCTGCATATGGAAGATGATTTGTAGGGATAGATTCGTATGATTTGTTAAATTCAAGAAGATAGCTTCAGCCTTACATCTCTCATAATTTCAAAATCAACTTTCTTTTTGTAATATTTGATGTTACCAAGCTCACCTGATTACAGTCTAGGGTGACTTTTGGAGTGATAACACAATCGATGAAGGGGGTTACCATATTTGTGTTGGGGTTACATGATATGGAACTATTATAACCATCATTAGAAAAACCAGTTATAACTCTATTAATTTATCAAAATAAGGAAAACCATTAAAAAATGACAACTTAATACCTTGTGAGCTTGGTGTAATGCTTTCCTTGAAAAACATGAGTAAATATGGTAAAAGTAATAGTATAAATGAGGGATTAAAATGGTTAAAAAGGGGTATTCCCGATAGTTAAAAAGGAATCAAAACAAATTCCCAACATCTCCCCCACACTTGAAATATTGCATGTCCTCGTGAAAATTAATTAGGTAGTTGATGACCACTTCAATATGGCTTCCAAAATTTGAAAAAAAATGATCAAATTCAAACTATCTCAAGGGTATGTTGCAACATCTATCAATATATTCATATTAGACCATTTCTTCTTCTATTTCCTCTTAATATTACTACCCAAACTTCTATTGTGTAATTACATCAATTGAGTTTCCCTATACCACCATCTAGCTAGCTTGAGCAATTTTCTATTCTGAGATGACAATTTTCACTCTTGACATAGCGTTATAAAACTTCAATTTCCTTAAGATCTGCTTTTAATATCTTGATAAATTTCTTATTTTTCCTTTTTAGCTTCAAAGAGGTTGAGTCCTTTATAGAATGTGAATATATTTTCTGCTTGATTGGCTCATAGTCTCAATCATCAAATGAAACTATGAACTTGCTACTTGACTATGAATATTTGTGTCATAGTCGCAATCATCAAATGTTGGTTCAATAGGTTCAAGTTCAAGATTCACAAGAGAATCAAGCTTACAAAACTAAGTGTTTGGCCTCTTAGGTCTTGTTTTGAAAAAAACTACATGTTCCTCTTTCTTTCCATGGTTGTGCTCTGCCTCCATAGGTTTTTGTTTAGTCACACTTCCGGTACATCGTTGATTAACATGCAAGGAATATTTGGTGTTCTGCTCCATAGGTTTTTGTTTAGTCATACTCCTTGTACATCATCGAGTAATAGGAAAGGAAGTTTTGGTGCTTCTCTCTTGATCTCTCCTTGAGTATTTCCTTTTATGTTTTTATGTATGAACAATGAAGTCCTTGTCTCTAAAAGATATGAGGTATTCACTTTTATTGATAACATTATCAATAACAACAATGTATTCATGAAACCTATTACAATTCAAAAATTCATCCCATGTATCATTTCTCTTATTAAGCTCTTCCATAATGAGAGTTTTAAATATCCCGTGATGATATAGACCACGACTTATATTTCTAGGGTTTTTTTCAATATTCTTATCCATTTTACTGAAACTCTTCCATAGATTGAAATTAAAATTGGCCTAGTCACTTGCTTCAAAATGTAACAATAGGTAGATATGATATGAGAAAGTAACCCCTTACCTTCCTTCACATGCAATGTAAATATGTAGAACAAACAACATGTTTCACCACTCCTCTTTTATCCATTCCCTTGACACTCCTTTCTCCCAATTGGGATTTTGTTGGGACATGCATAAAAATTGGGCCCATACCCCCTTCTCAATTTGTTTATTCTCGAACCATCGTTCACCCTTTTGAGATGATTCAGTGGCACAAGCCATCGATTTTTTAGAGATTGTGATTAATAAGTCACCAATACGGGTGACCTTGTCATCAAAACCGTCTGCAAAATATTGGGTTTCCCGGTCATTGTGTCCTTCAAATTTTTGGAAGAAGTGATACCATCCAGCTTCCTGAAAAATAGTTATTCATTTATTAAACTCCAGATGTCCTTCTAATACTTCCATTCTCATGTGCTTTTGTCTAGAAACTCTATGTCTACCCATGATGCAAAATTCATTGTATAGAGGTTTTTTGGAAGCACTTCATCTCTCAGTAATTTAACACTATAAGTGGGATAGTTATGTTGAAGGAAGGCCAAGGGAAGTGTTCTAAAAATTGAATGAATTTTTAGTTATGTGACTCATTTCAAATCACATAAGGATTCAAAATGAGGCAAGGAAATCATAATGAAGGAAGGGGAAAATTCTAAATAACGATATGGTAATGATGATATGGTAAGAGATAAGTTTATAATGTAGAGATATGGCAATGAAATGGTTATAATAGTGGATAGGCAATGGATTCATATCATGTAATAAGAAATATGAAAACATAGGAAATACAAAATATCATGGTAGTTATAAGTTTCCCAAATTTTTAATAAACAAAATTAAGTTACCTGAATGAAAACTTGGATGCACATGTAGAGTCAACTATGTTAGAATTTGAGGAATACAAACATGGAAGAGAGGATAGAAACCTAATAACCTGTGTGTTGAATCATACCAAAGGAAATTGAAAATCTATTGTTGAGAATGATCAATGTTGATATTGATTGTTGATGTTGGATCTAGATTAAACAAACTTGAGTTGCTGAAGAATACCAATTTGGATGCCTGAAGTAGGAGGATATGAGTTGCTTGGGAATATCTAGACTCTGAATTTGGATCTAGTTTCCATCAAACAATTTTTGGATGTGAATAAACCTCAAATGACATGTTACAAAACATATGCTAACCACTATAAGAATCTGGTAATTTTTGAAAAGTAGTGGTTACGAGATTTCTTGGCCATTATTGGATCACTTGCAATGGTGAGAATGATGAAAACAATAAATGATGAAGTTGTTGTTGAGTGAATATGAAGGTGCGATCATCTGTAGGACACACATTTTGAATTTTGGAGTGGTGATTTTATTTTGATTACAAGAATAGAGGATAGTTATGTAGTTAATGTTCACTATGGTCACACGAAAGTATTGATGTTGAAAGGAAGTTCATATTTGACTGCTTTGAAAACCTCTAAACATTTTTTTATTATGAAAGATGAACTAATGATTAATGATGCTAACTGAAAATACATCATATATGTTAATGTTAGAAACATGTTGCTGGAAATTTACATAACTGAAAGATGGAAAATGAAAGACATCTAATCGAACAATTAAAACAAAACAAATTTGGGATGTGAACAAACCTCAAAAGGCATGTTACAAAATATTTGGTAACCACTATGAGAATCCGGTAACTGTTGAAAAGTAGTGGTTACATGATTTCTTGGCCATTATTGTAACACTTGCAACTATGAAAATGATGAAAACGACGAAAGTTGAAATTGTTGTTGAGTGAATATGAAGGTGTGATCATCTACAGGAAACAAATTTTGAATGTTGGAGTGTTGATTTTCTCTTGATTACAAGAATAGAGGAGACTTGTCTGGTTAATGTTCACCATGATCACACAAAATTCTTCATGCTGAAAGTTCAGGTTTGACTGATATGCAAACCTTTAAACATACTTTATTATGAGAGCTAAACTAATGACTAATGAAAAAAATTGAAAATAAATCCTATATGTCGATACTGGAAACTTATTGCTAGAAATTTACAGAACTGAAAGATGGAAAATTAAAGACATCTATTCTAACAACCATCAATTGATCTTAGGTTGCAGGAAGGAAACCAATCTATTGGATATGATATGGAACTCTGACTTCTGCAACATAGGATCATGAAAAGAAATATTGACTGTTGAAACAAATGGAATGATGAACAAGATAAACGACTGGAAGATCCTACAATTATTGAAAACACTGAAAGAATTGCGTATTTTGAATTTTTCCTACCAAAGCCCTGGTTTTCAAGATAAAATCATGTTCAGCTGCACCAAAAGACTAGTTTTGACAACTACACTATATTTTTATCTTTTATTATTATTATTATTTATTTTATTTGTTTAACAATAAAGAAATAAATCAAACTAAGGTGGAAATAGGTTGGATACCCTCCCTACTTACTACCTCTATTTCCAATTGTTGCAATACATTTTGAATTAATTCCTCCCTAGTCAGAGGATATTGATACAATCTTAAAATATAGCCATTAACCAAGAAAGAATTTCCTTATCCATCAACATTTTTTATTCTTACAAAATTGTTATCAAAGGCAGTCTCAATTTGATAAGGGCTTAACCAATGAGTAGTGATGTTCCACTTAAAATTATTAAATTTGGAGTAAAATATAAGAGCCCAATCTCCTGGTTTGAATTGCCTCTTTCTAATAAATTTGTAGTTCCACTTCATTCTCTTCTATTGGATAAGGATGGTTTGTTGACTGGCATCCTCGTGCATCTCATACAATTTTTTTATCTGGGATATTCTTTGTTGTTGAGAATCTAAGAGATTCATACCTAATTGAACTGCAATTTTGAAAGTCCTCACTTGGAATTCAATTGGAAGAAGGACTTGCTTACCATACAAACATCTCATAAGGTGTAAACTCATTTGTATTCATCCATGTAGTTCGCTAGGCCCAAAGTTCCTTGGGAAGTCGATCTTCCCAATCCTTATGTTGTAACATAAATATTTTAGTCACGATTGCTTCAAGAACCTTGTTGGTGGATTCCACTTTCCCATTGGCTTGTGTTGGCACCCAAAGTTTTGGGTCCATTTTTTAACGTGTGCACAAACAAAGTTGTGCACGCTCATTCCATAGTTTTATGAACAACGAAGAAAATGTGTGATGATTTCCATAAAGTGTGCATCATACCGATTTTTTTCAGCAACAATCCAAGCATAAAGACTACCAAGTTCATGTTAGTCTAAGTTTTGTCAGAAACCAAGAATATGCCCTCCAGAATCAAGAAAAGAATCACCGAGAAATCTCCCAGAATGATTATTTCAATTAGCATATGAAGATGTGGAGTGGCCAGAAGATGAGTTGGCCAAGCAGTTAAGACTGCCCTTGATGTAGAGAGTCTATGTGGAGCATTGACAAGAACCAAAAGTGTGTAAGGTAGTTGAATCAGACGAGTGAGTGGAGTAGAGAAGAAAGAGTCAGTTCTCCCTAGAAACAAAAGATATAAGAAGGAGTTCTAAGCTCAGAACATGAGTTAGCTAGTTAGTGTGTGAAAAAGTCAATTAGATATTAGTTTCGAGCTCACCTTGAGCCTATTGTAATCCTATGATGTTTTGGATATATTATTGTTTCTTTGTTCTATCTGAATCCTAAGGAAAGGCACATGGAACATTCTCTTGTATTCCCATTATGTTGCATAGTAATGATATGAAGTCTATGGTTGTTCTAAGTAGTTGTTCAGTGCATTCTATATCTCTATGTGATGGAATGCTCTTAATAATAAATATATGGAAGTTCTAATCTATTATGTATATATTGTAAATGAGATGAATATGTGTGTGGATTGTTCTAATTCTTAGTCCTAAAAATAGTCTGTCAAACATGAGTTCCATGAATTCCAATAGTAGTAATGTTTCATATGTTTAATCCCCCATTCTCGAGATAAGACCTTATGGTCTATGTGGTCCTCTCTGCATCTCGAGTGAGACCTTACTCGACCTTGGCCGAGGATTGATATGTCGATGGATAAGGTTTTTTTTTGGACATTCTCTAGATGAACCATGGATCTAAAACTCTCTAGTGTTAAGAAGGTCAATACGCCCGCAAGTGTGGACCGAAAATAGTGACACAACACCCAACAAATGGTTTTTTTGTTGGGACCCAAAGTCTTGTTGAGATTGATGGAGGAAAAGAAAAATGAGTTGGCATCCTTCTAAGGAAGAGATCCAAGACTAGATAGAAGCGAAAGAAGACAATTTTTCCCTACGAGATATGCAAGGATTGTGTGTGAATGCAAAGGAATGGAAAGGTAGATATATTTACTCGGATATGCATGATCTCTTCTTTTTAGAATTTCCATGTTTGTTTCATGAATGGTTAAAGAGACAATCTAAAGTCAAATCGGATGCTTTACCTGTGGAGACGATATTTTGCGATCAAGCCAAGATTGATAGTTTGAAGGTGCTAGATAAAAAATGGACGCATACTATTGATTTTTTGTTCGCTTGAGTAAAGGAAGAATACATTATTGAATTTTCTATATAATATAGTGATTCTTTTAGTGAGGTTGAAAGAACATTTGAAGAAGGTCCAAGAAAGAAGATGTTATAAGATATTCGATTTTGGATCAAGATGTTGTGCATGAAAAGAAGAATGATTCACATGCATCCTGATAGAATGGCTAAGTAAACCCCCTAGCGTTGGGGAGGGGGGGATTTAGAAAAGGTGGGGGGAAAAGGGACAGAATATGGATCTAGTGAGGAGGTTCCAAGAAGTTGTTGAGATGAGGAGAGGATTGGAATGGAACTACAAGAGCAGAGGATAAAAAGAGTTGAGAGATAGGCAAGAATATTTGAGCTGAGGGAGAATGTTTAGAGGAGGAGTAGAGAATATTTATCCAAGGGTGCGCAACAAGCTGTCAGGCCCATAATGAAGAGGAAGCTCACACCAGGAAGTGGTGTGGGAGAGGATGTTGTGCCAGAGTGGAGCACAAAAGAGGACAGGCCTATGAAGAGGCTTGGTGTGGAAGATACCAGTAGTGATAGTAGTGGTACTGAGAGCCTAGGTGATGAAGCTCATACCCTTTGGCTATTGCAGTATGCTACAATATTAAAAGAGAAGAGTGTGCACATGTGTGGTGTGAGGGAACAAATTTGTGATGTGATGATAAAATCAGAGGATAAAGTGTCACATGATTACACACTGACAAGAATATAAGTGGTCACACAGTATCATGAGGCACCAATCAGAAGAGAATTTGGCTCTCAACGTCGAGGAAGTGTGTTGAGCATGATATGGGATGTCGCACAGACAATTCATGTGTCGAGTGGAGGGAGTGATTATGTGCAAGGTGGAAATGTGTAGATAGGACTTGGATATGGCACGTAGAGTGACAGTGTATAGATTAGCCCAGAGGCAGGAGTGCACATTTGTGGTGCACAATCAGGTCGAGAAGAGAGGGCGCATATTGGTAGTGCACCAAAAGAGAAGGAATATGGAGGCTCCCATAGTGGTGGGGTATATGAGTTGATAGTATTGGATGGTATTGCATGGATTCAAGTAGATATATCTTTGGGTCACCTCATGATAATTTTTAGAGGAATATGGTCTTTCCCCCCCTTTGTACCACCCCCCTTGTACATTTTTAATCAAGAAGAAAGCACAGTATTTAGGGAAGATATTGGAGTTGAGGAAAGAGAAGAAGAAGAAATAATTAACGAGACAAGTGAATAAGAAGGTGAAGTCAAAAATAATTTATTCCAACCAATAGTAGTGGGGAAAGATCCAACCCATAACATCTAGAAAGGAGGAACTAGTTCTAGTTCGAGGATGGAAAATAAAGATAGTACAATGATGTTTCCCATGTTCCATGGAACCCTGTAAGGACGATGTAGAGAATAATTAGTTCAAATACAAATAAATATGATCTATAAAGAGAGTTATATACTATGCAGCTAAGATCACACAACTCGAGACTAGACTCAAGGATAGGGTCCTCACGTGGTACATGAAATATAAGGCTATTGTGTCAGCGGGATAGGCAAGGTCCCTGGATGATATCAAGCAGGAACTTCTTCGAGAGTTTCAAAATCCAAAGTCAAAGTCCCAATGCATTACGAAAATCAAGGAAATCAAGTAGAAAGAAGGAGAAACCGTCTGGGATTATGACTAGCGGTTCAAAATATTGTTGTATAGGATGGCATTCTATATCCATGATGTATAACACATAGAGTGGTTTATTGAGGGGTTTCTCTCCCATATTAGAGTCCCACTCACTAAGCAAAAACTGTTGACTCAAGGCGAGGAAGTCGAGATCACAATGTGATTGGAGGCTACATCTGGAGATGCAGAGACATCGGGCGGGTTGGTGCAAGTTTAGTCGCAACTAGACAAACTAAAAATACAGTTGCAAGATATGGCCAAGACTAAAGTCATGCATGAGGACATATTATTTACTATATGTCATTCATAGGGGCATCGTCGAGATGAGTTCCCGGTCCTTCCAAATTATGTGGTGACCAATGTGTCAAGTCCATTTTCATTGGGACATTCAAAATGGTGTGATATTTTTAGGAAGTGGGGCCATGTACCACATCGTTGTTCCACATTATAGAAATATCATACAATGACTCACACCCCATTCTGTGAGTTTTTTAAATCTATAGGCCATGATGTCAATAGTTGTCACTCCTTTCATTCAATGCAAGACAACACTCGAGATGATTTCTAGGTACAAGACGAGAAAAAGGGTGGTGAGTACAGTGGAATCGAAAGAGGTGGATATCAAGGAGGACCCCAAGGTGGATATGGGTATGGTCATCACCATATATATGGTGGAGGAGGTGGTAGACCCCCCACATGTTTAATTGCGGTGAGATTGGTCATGTCTCACAATTTTTCACTATGTCACACATGCTATGCACATAATGTTATAGTGTTAAACATGTAACCAAGGATTGTTTGTACTTATTGAAGAAGTGGGAGGACAAGAAGAATAATTGTAACATGATGCATGTTGAGTTGCACAAAAACAAGAAGAAGAAGAAAGAAGCAGACGTCTGAGTAGTAACCTGCAGACGGGTGAAGACTGGGGTTGATTTCGAGTATGGTGAAGGCTCGAGTCAACAACTAGATGGTAAGATCGGGAAGGCACCACAAAAACCTCCTAAGTTTGATGTTTCCCAATAGAAGTAGTTTTTTCATGATGCACAAAGGGCTCTTGAGGAAGAGAGAGCACGTGAGGAGATGCAACACGTGACTCATAGGTCTCTTGAAGAGGCATAGACTCGAGAGAAAGTGTATATAGTGACACAAAGTTCGCTAGAGGAAGTACATATCCATGAAGAAATGCAACATGTGACACAAAGGTCGCTAGAAGAAGCTCACGTGAACGAAAAAGACATCGCATGACATTAAGTTCTTTGGAAGAGGATCGTGTACATGAGGAAATTTAGTGCACAACCCAAATATAGATAGAATAAGCACACAGATAGACTATCCAATGATGCGTTGAGAAACAATCCTATGAAGAGAAGCACCAGAAAGAGTCGCAACACAGAGCGTGTGCAAAATCCTTATGTAACTTATATAACATGGGAAAAGCCAAGGAGAAAGTCAATACCTTCTTACAATGTTGTTTGCACTTGCTTAAATATCTGTAAGTTGCAAGTAAGTTGACTCAAATGTTAATTTCTTGCATGAAAGAACAAGGAGAAGAGCCCACCATATTTGCTTTGTTGTCGGAGAGGGATTTTTTCCAGGTTAGCAAGCATAAGCACACTGGCATAGAGATCAATATGATAGTAGAGCTTGGTGGGCATGACATGGATGGAGTCATGCTAGATTTGGGATCTGACGTGAATATTTTTCTCAAGAAATCTTGGGAAGTGATGGGTAAACCCAAGTTGGTGTGGTCTCCCATTCAGCTCTAGTTAGCTAATCAATACAAGATCTATCCCATAGGCCAACTAGAGATGGTAGAGGTCAACATTGAAGGAGTAAGAAAAAAGGCCAACTTTGAAGTCATCGAGATCATGGATGAGTCTGATCCATACCATGCATTGTTGGGAATTGACTAGCCCTTTGAAAATAATGCACTGTTAAAATTGAAGAAGAGGCATATGTCCTTCAAAACTGACACCCTGCACGTGGTCATGCCACTAGACCCATATGAGGGTGACCACTAAAATGAGCCTGTATATGAGGATGCATAGAGCTCAAGAGTTGAAAATATTTACAAGTTCACGAGGCGTAGGGGGGACTACTGTTGGTTGTGGAGCCTGATTATCTTCCTGATGCAGAGGTCCTTTTCTTTCAGCCGTGTCTATACCCCATGAAGTATTTACACCCCATAATTATGTACACTCTTCCACGCGGGGGAGTTCAGAGGGGGGGTACCCCCTCTGCGGGGTCTGGGGGCAAGCGAGCCACCAGCGGGGGTTTGGGGGCGAAGCCCCCGAAGAAAAAATTGCCTTATAAAATATATTGTAATTTCATTGTAAATCTGGACCGTTCATTATAAGGTCGCAGATCTAACGGTAGAGATTATGTTAAGGTTTTTTGCTCTAGAAGGCAACCCTCTTTTATGAGGGAAATGTATTGCGGTTAAGGATGAGGGTGAATATTGTATTCTGAGAGAGGAGACTGTGAGAGCGGGTTTTGCTGTAGGTTTTATCCCTTCATTTTGCTGGATAATAATAAAGGAAGGACCTAGCAATTTCTCTGGTGGACGTAGCCCACACTGGGTGAACCATGTAAATCTATGTCTCTCTTGTATTGTGTGTCTTCTGTGTTTTTTTTTCTGCATTTGTTTTATTTTATTGCTCCGCGGTCCTGTTTTTCTAACAAATGGTATCAGAACGTAAGGTAACTCGCAGGAAAAGAGGGTTCCTGGTTCGAGTGGGAGCAATGTCAGAATATGGAAAGTTTAGGGTCGAGAAATTTAACGGCCAAAACTACCAGTTATGGAAGATGC
>JZKD02S1673463.1:229538-255541 GCA_000966675.3 Picea glauca | reverse complement strand
AGGAGGAGCACCACAGGGTATGTTTTTACTATAGGTGGAACAACAGTAAGTTGGATTTCAAAACTGCAAAAGGTTTTTGCACTTTCAACAACAGAGGCAGAGTATGTTGTTGCTATAGAGGCTAGTAAAGAGATTATTTGGTTACAAAGGTTTATGGAGGAATTGGGAAAGAAGCAGGAGAACAACAAGTTGTACTGTGACAGTTAGAGTGCCATTCACCTTGCAAAGAACTCATCCTTCCATTCGAATACTAAGCATATACAGTTGAGGTACCACTTCATACGATCCGCTTTGGAAGATGGACAATTGAAGATGGAAAATATACACACTAGCCAGAATCCTGCTGACATGTTAACAAAGGGAATAACCAGGGAGAAATTGAGTTCTTGCTCAGTTTCAGTTGGTCTTCAAGATTGAAGATGAAGATGAGAAATTTTCCACGTCCAAGAAGGTTCAAAGTCCAGCATATATAGCAACAGTGGAGTTGTTGAGATCAGTCTCCAAGTGGGAGATTGTTGGTTGTGGAGCCTGATTATCTTATTGATGCAGAGGTCCTTTGCTTTCAGCCATGTCTATACCCCATGAAGTATTTACACCCCAGAAGTATGTACACTCTTCCACGTGGAGGAGTGCAGAGGGGAGGTACCCCCTCTGCGGGGTCCGGGGGGTCCATCCCCCCGGCTGGGGGGTCTGGGGGCAAGCGGGCCCCCAGTTGGGGTTTGGGGGCGAAGCCCCCAAAGCAAAAATTGCCTTATAAAATATATTGTAATTTCATTGTAAATATAGACCGTTCATTATAAGGTTGCAGATCTAAAGGTAGAGATTATGTTAGGGTTTTTTGCTCTAGAAGGCAACCCTCTTTTATGAGGGAAATGTATTGCGGCTATGGATGAGGGTGAATATTGTATTCCGAGAGAGGAGACTTTGAGAGAAAGAAGAGGAAGTTACAGTGGGTTTTGCTGTAGGTTTTATCCCTTCATTTTGCTGGATAATAATAAAGGAAGGACCTGGCAATTTCTCTGGTGGACGTAGCCCACACTGGGTGAACCACGTAAATCTGTGTCTCTCTTGTATTATGTGTCTTCTGTGTTTTTGTTTCTACATTTGTTTTATTTTATTGCTCTGCGGTCCTGCTTTTCTAACAACTACATCAACCCCACCATAGATGGAGAACTAATTTGGAGGAGTGTCAAATATTATGACAGGGATTTTGATGATTCCCTAGATAGATGAAAGAATAAGATTTATGAGGTATCAACAAGAAGGTGTGCACATATAGTGGAAGAAGAGCATGTGTAAGGCTTTGTCTCTTATCGATATGATGATTCAAAACCAGTGGATGCGTTAATAACATCTATACGACATATCCTAGAGTATTAGAGATTTTTCACCCTTGATATAGTACTAGTTGCAGTTTCGCTTGATGGTGGACCGCGCATCGAGAAACTTACCGAGAATGGGCGACCATGGAGGAGGACATGCATGAACGATTCAGAATTAGAGAAACCATACCCCACATCACATATATTTATGAAATAGGGTGGTTAACCAAAGGTGCAATGCATGCTGAAAATATTTAAAGTCCTATCATGCTTGCCAACACCCACCCTCTCTACCACCGGTCCCAAATTTTTTCAATGAACTAGATTCCAAACCACCTGCACTTCCTTTAAATACAATGCTTGATTTCATGCACCCCCCATAACCATTCACCCCAAGCCACCCATTCCCCCCCCAATCTAATAGATCCAAACGAGCTACATGCTAGCGCCAATGAGCTCCTGCATCAATGACTACTGCAAGAACTAGTCAGGCTTGATACTGAGCCCCCCGGACCAAGGTTGATAGAAGGAAAAATTATGGGGCCACGTCATGACCCACTATGGGCCACTAAAATAAATTATTTATAAAAATTCAAATCAATCTAGGAGACGTAGATCACATGCGTGGCGCCCCCAACCAACAAGTCCCTCATATGTACAGATAGGTCCCCAATATTGTTACCAAGTTTTCATTATTGGAAATAGAAACTAGTAATGGATCACATTGATCACTTTGCTAGGAACTCTCACGTGTCATTTATAATATCATTGTATCTAGTTCATTGACATAAGCATGATTTATTTGATTCTACATTTAATAAAACCGTCACTTCCATGACATAATGACAAGTTTGATGTTCCCAACCTCCTCTCCAGCCGTCATCCCACTTTAGTCACACATGTAGGCATGATCATGGGTGAGCCTTCTCGCATTCCCATAATATAAAAGAATGATTAACCCTGTACCAAAAGTACTATATTTGGGCTCTGACGACAACTTCATGCGAGTCTCGGATGAAATTCCTGGCAGATACATTTATCCACATGACATATCATCAGAATATAAAATCGACATTGGGATCTCTCCAACTGCACCCTTCTACTGCCACATTCTAAGTAATCATTGTCCCATCACCTATTCCCTTTCATCTTACTCCACCCCCTATCTCCCTTGTCTCCATGATATAAATACCCACTCCCCCCTAACAAATCCTTGGAGAAATTTCTCCACGTCCTGTTCTCAATCTCTGTATCCCTTCACCCCCAGTTATACTTCCCCCTCCTTCATTGATTTCATGTCTTGATTCCACCATCATTATGGGACGTGTGCTTCCCCACCTCATCAATACCCTCCCATTCCCACACTCTGGTTCCCCTGAATCTTAATGTTATATCAACAATTTTTAGGTTGAACCTCCATTATACTAACTTACCTTCTCTCTCACTGCTAAGAATTGCCATGATTTATCCCTTTTGTTGATTGGGAGGGCTCATTCATCTAACCTATGCCATGCTTTATCCCCTTTGTTGATGCATAAGGGATTCGTCTTTCAACATCACTACACTTTCTCTCTCTACACCTCCAAGGCTTGCGCATATGCACATACCCATTTCCAATCCCCCTTCTCTCACCTCATCCCTTATACCCGCACCCCTCCTCTAGTAGAGTGTCCCGTCCCACCAGCTCGACTTGGTCATCCTACTCTCAACAGAAAGGTAGACTTGGATACTCTCACTGGGTGGCACCTTAATTATTTCCGGTGCTTGGTGTTTGGTTGTGGGCCTCAATCAAATCCTCTATTCCCCTTCATGGACACTAGTGAAGGCTCCAAAGAGAGAATCTTCCTTCATGCACTCCAACTCCATATTTTATCATACGTATTGCCTATGTAATTAACATACCCGAGTCGAATTGCCTCTACAACCTACATTGATGATTTTCTCTTAATCGAGTCCATCCATTCAAGCATATTGTTTTTTCTTATGATGACTTTCTCTTACTATAATTTTTCTTCATCCATTTACTTTTGCAGCTAGCTTGAGGACGAGCTAGATAATAATGGTGGGGGCCTATTGGCACTCAATGTTTTTGGTCAAGTTTTTCATGCGTACACAAACAAATGTTTTCGTGCTCATTCCATAATTTTGTGCACACAGAATAAAATGTGAAATGAATGCCATAAAATTTGCATCGGACCGAGTTTTGTTAGAAGCATGCCAAGAATAAAGAATACCAAGTGTGGGTTGTTCCAATTTTTTTTAGTTGAGCTAGAAACGAAGAATATGCCCATCGGAATCAAGAAAATATTCACTAGGAAATCTCCCAGAATGATTATTTCCCACAACATATAAATACATGGGGTGGCCAAAATATGATTTTTCCATGCAGTTAAGATTTCCCCTAATGCAGAGAGTCTACATGGAGTGTCATCAAGCACCAAAACCATGTGAGGCAGTTGGATCAGACAAGAAAGTGGAGCAGAGAAGAAAGAGACAACACTCCCCATCAATGAAAGATATAAAAATGAGCTCTAAGATTAGAACATGAGTTAGATATTTAGTGTGTGAAGCAGTCGATTGGCTATCAGTCTCGAGATCACCCTAAGTGTGTTGTAATCCTGTGATGTTTTGAATGTATTATTGTTTCTTTGTTCTATCTAAATCCCAAGGCAAGGCAAATGACACATTTTGTTGTATTCCCATTGTGTTTCATAGTAATGATATGAATTCTATGGATGTCATAAGAAGTTGTTTAGTGCATTTCATATCTCTATGTGATGCAATGCTCCTAATAATAAATATACAAAAGTTCTGATCTATTCTGTGTCTATTGTGAATGAGATGAATATGTGTGTGGATTGTTCTAATTCTTAGTCCTAAAAATATTCTATCAGACATGAGTTCCATGAATTCCAATAGTAGTAGTGTTTCATATGTTTAATCTGTTGATGATTGCAACTACGTGAAACATTCTCTAGGACACAAAATTGAGAGACAGGCCCTAAGAGGGTTGTGTCGTTCCTATATGAGACAGAGTTGGAACATAGAGATGGCCTCCTCCTTACAGAGAGTTGAGAAGAACTCCAAATGATTCTCCTATGTAACACAGTGAGAAAGGAGATCTGCAGAGTTGGACATGCTTGTGGTTGAGCACAAGGTGAATGTGTGAAATACCAAAGTGTTAGGTGCATCATCATGAGATAGAGATGAATCTGATGTATTAGCCTCCTCTGAGCAGAGAGTTGATGATGAAATATGGATGACTCTCATTTGTAATGTAGTGGGTAAGAATATCTATTGAGTTGATGTTCTTGTGGATGAGCACAGGTGAACGTGATACTAGTGGTTGAGCACTAGTGGGTGTATGATATTCCTTGCTATATTTTTCAAGATTCAGAACTTCGTGTAACCCTAATTGTAATGTAAAGGGTACAGGTCGGCCCCACCTTAATGTAATTGATAATTAATGTAAAAGATAATTAATCTGGTTAATATTAATTATATTATGAGATAGAGAGGTCAAACCTGTTATGCCAATAGACACTTATGTTGACAGGTCAAGTCTAATATAAGTAAAGGTAAATTCCCCATTGAGGAATCACATATTTTGTGTGAGTTTGGAAATTTCAACAAGTACATCTACTTGGGAAAAGTGTGCACCTCTCTTCGATGCTAGTCTTCTAGGGTTTGTGAGAACCCTTTTGTGTGCTAGGTTTTCTTGGTGGTGAAGGTCTTTCTCTTGAAGAATATAGAAAATGATTGGTTGGGTTTTCTTCCCTTGTTGAGAAGGGTTTCCCAGGATACTTCTTGTGTACTTGTGCATGGTTTTTCTTTTTGTGATCTTGGTTGATGCAACAAATAGTCTATGGTTTAAGTAAAATGCTTAAATGGACTAAACTTCATGCTTAATCATGGCTTATTTAAAAATCAACATGGTATAAGAGCATATGTATTGAAGAACCTATTGCACAAGCATCTACCAGTCTCCTCTCTTTTCTGCAGAACCGTACAACCCTCCTAAGGTTTCCATAAAATCCATATGGACCTCCCTTCTGAGGTGTTTCATCCCTTAATACTTGAACGTTGGGGAAAATTTTGTCATAGGAGAGTACGACCTCCTCCAATGCACCTCCATAGACTCTCATTGAATGAGCTCTTCAACTCAACAGTGTTATCCTATCTTTCAAAGGCTTATTTTTGGAAGTCATAATTCCAACAAAACCTAAAAGTGCTAGCCTAGCCTAGCCATTAGGTTTTCTAGCCCAATTGACAAGGGTTTGTGAACAATCTAAAATTATGATGAACAGAACTATGATGGAAGATAAGCTTGATGGATTAAGCAAATTCAAGGTCCTCGAAGACAAGACTTCATAGGAAGGATTATTGTGGGTGATACAAAAGGGTGACACTGTGACTTCCTCCTTCATGAATATGTCATAGGACAGAGATCAGCCATGTGCCATTGGAGAAATCATATCAACACCCTTAGGTATGCACTTGTATATATATTATTTGTATCATTGTCATAAGGTTAATTTTAGGATGAAGGAACCTTTCGTTAAAGTCATGGATCCAGAGGGATCTCAGTGCATTCAGAGGAACAACACACTAGAAGTGAAGACTCCAGGTTTGATTTTTGAAGTTTTCATTCCTCTAACCTATATTTATAAAGTTTTCTACATTACAATTAGGTGTTGTAGTTGTGACAACAATCCTTAAATTGTTTTGATTCTAGAGATGTACTCATTATTCTCCTTTAGGAGATATTCTTGTTTTGGATCCTCTTGTTTTTCTTATTCCAAGACAGGTTAATAACAAAGGAATACGCTTATCCTTCAGAGGGAATCACTTGACTTAGAGGGAGTAAAAACTATTTGAGAAAGAGGAAGAATAGAACCACCATTGAGACAAATAATGCAATAATGCATGATCATAATATTTCTATGATTCCATGGGTAGAAGCATGCATGACACAGTATATGTTCAGAACAAGAGTCTTCACCAGACTTTGAAAAACATAACTCCTGAAGAAACCTTCACTGGAGTAAAGCCTGAGATTGAACACTTCAGGATATTTGGGTGCCCAATGTATTTTCATGTACCCAAAGAGAATAAGTCCAAACTAGACCCTTCAGGCAGAAAGGATACATTTATGGGATAATAGTGAATCTTCGAAGACATTCCATATCTAAACCCCTAGTCAAAAATAGATTGAGACAAGCATAGATGTTTTCCTTGAATAAGATATAGCCTTTCAAAGATCCAAATAATCTCATATGGAGATTGATAGTGAGACAATACCTTCCCCCCCTTCAACATTTCAGAGGGAGACAGATATTATTCCAACTGATCCAATTGCTCCACTTGATATGTATAGAGATATTGTACTAGGGAATAAAAGGCCTTCCTAGGCTCACTCTGCAAGAGGCAGAGTAACATACAAGCCCCTCAAGGCACATTTCGAGAAATCAAAGAGATTTTTGAGCTATCCTTCAGTCATGAGCCACTTCATTGATTTTGAGCTTCCTTGTCTTGGAGAAGCAACATGAGAACAGGTATGGAAAGATGCCATAATAGAAGAATACCAATATATCTTATGAATTATGTATAATATATTATTTAGAGACCATAAGGGAAGTCTATGGTAACTTCCAAGTGGATATATAAGATCAAGCATGAAACTGATGGAAGTGTCGAGAAATAAAAAGCGAGATCTATAGCTAGAGGATTCTCACAAACAGAGGGAATTGTCTATGATGAGACACTTGATCCAGTAAGCCCGATACACTTCCATTTGTACTACCATCCATGAGTTGGAAACTATATCAGATGGATGGATTCTTGATGATTTTGGGTTTTCAACAAGAGTATTGCTGATCCAAACCTATAGTATTACAGTGTTGGTGACGAGAGCCTGATTTTGATGACTTATTCAAAAATCCTTGTTGTTGAATACAAGTAACTTTGACCTCTGATTTAGAGATGAAGGATATGAGTATGATGCACTACTTCTTGGGACAATAAGTCTGAAAGAGGACCGATGAGATTTTTTCAAGTCATGGAAAATATACAGTGGGAATACTAAATAAGTTCAGTATGACATAATGAAAATCCACAGTGATGGATTTGAAGAAAATGAATGATGATGATTCAGACGATATTGATCCACAACTGATTGGATCATTGATGTATCTGGTTAAAACTAGACTTGATTCATGCTATGCAATGAATGTACTTAATCATTCCATGAGTCAGCCGAGACAGAATCACTGGACAACATCGGAACATGTATTAAGATATCTATGAGGCACAGTTAGATATGTCCTGAGATACCTGAGTTTGCAGGGATATACATAATGGATAGAGAGTATAGTGGACCAGAAGAGAACATTCGATTGTTGTCTTACCATGAAGTTTTCCATGGTTTCTTGATGTATCCGGAAACAAAACTATGTGGCCTTGAGTACCACAAAAGAAGAGTATGTAGCATTGAGAGTGCGAAGAAATATGGATTCACAAGCATCTAACAGATTTACTTGATCATGATATCGATCCTATGATGATAACCAGAGCTATGAGTAAATCTCTTTGAGAGCCCAATGTGTCATGATAGATCGAAACACGTTGAGATAAAATATCATTATATCAGAGACATGATGCAGAGGAAAATAGTACACATGCAGTGTCTTCCTACACATGAGCATATTGAAGACATGTTCACCAAATTATCTTGGTGAAGGATACCTCTGTAGTTGAGAGGGAGTGTTGATAACTATAGCCAAGAGAAAAGTTCAAAATACATATATGTGAGACTTGGCCTGATGAAGAATGTCTCCCTGGCTGAGAGGGAGTGTTGATGATTGAATCTATTTGAGACATTCTCCATGACACAAACCTGAGAGAGATCCCCTGAGGCAGGTGTGTGGTTCCTATATGAGATGGGCTAGAACATAGAGATGGCCTCCTACTTATAGAGAGTTGAGAAGAACTCCAGATGATTCTCTTGTGGCTGAGCACAAGGTGAACGTGTGAAATCCCAAAGTGTTGGGTTCATCCTCATGAGACAGAGATGAAGATGGTGTATTAGACTCCTCTGAGAAGAGAGGTGATGATGAACTCCATATGACTCTCTTATGTAATGCAGTGGGAAAGAAGATCTATTGAGTGGGAGTGTCTGTGGATGAGCACATGTGAACGTGATCCTAGTGGTTGAGCACTAGTGAGAGTGGTTCTTTTGTGTAATGCAGTGAGCCAGAGCTTTGGACATCCCTATGGATTTGCCCCTAGTGGCTGAGCACTAGTGGGTGTATGATATCCCTTGCTATATTGTTCAAGAGTCAGACCTTCCTGTAACCCTAATTGTAATGTAAAGGGAATAGGTCGACCCCACCTTAATGTAATTGATAATTAATGTAAAAGATAATTAATCTGGTTAATATTAATTTTATTATGAGATAGAGAGGTCAGCCCTGTTGTGCCAATAAACAATTATGTTGATAGGTCAAGTCTAATATAAGTAAAGGTAAATTCCCCATTGAGGAATCACATCTTTTGTGTGAGTTTGGAAATTTCAACAAGTACATCTACTTGGGAAAAGTGCGCACCTCTCTTGGGCGCTAGTCTTCTAGGTTTTGTGAGCACCCTTTTGTGTGCTAGGTTTTCTTGGTGGTGAAGGTATTTCTCTTGAATAATATAGCAAATTATTGGTTGGGGTTTCTTCCCTTGTTGAGAAGGGTTTCCCAGTATACTTATTGTGTACTTGTGCATGGTGCTTCTTCTTGTGATCTTGGTTGCTGCAACAAATAGTCTATGGTTTAAGAAAAATGATAAAATGGAATGAAATTCATGCTAAATCCTAGCTTATTGAAAAATCAACATAATCCTCTATCTTTGACACAAGACCTTATGGTCTTTGTGATCCTCTCTACATCTAGGGTGAGACCTTCCTCGGCCTTAGCTGAGGATTGATATGTTGGTACTTAGGGGTTTTTCTTGGACACACTCTTGATGAACCTCAGGTATAAAAATACCTAGTGTTTAGAATGTCAGTACATGCACAAGAATGGAGTGAAAACAATGACACAACACCCAACATCTTATGGATGGTATGGAGAGGATTTCTGGTTCTTAATTTGGCAATGTTGAGTGATGGATTGTACAAGATTCAATGTGAATTTTTCTCCTTGATATTTAAAAATATCTCTAGGAACACCAAAGCAAGTGAAGATATCCTCAAATAGAAAATATACAAAAACAAAATTAGTTGCACAAAGAAGAGCTTTAGCTTCTACCACTTTAGTAATATAATCAGTATAAACCAAAATATACATTTTCTCCTTTGACATTGGAGTAATTGGCCCCACAAAGTTTAGAGCCCATTTTTCAAAAGGATTAATGAGTACCTATGGCTACAAAGGAATCTCATCAGGTTGTACCGGTCATTCCATCCACTGATAGTTGTCACAAATTTGAACATACTTCTTGGCCTCTCTGAAAAGAGTAGGCCAATAATACCTCGAATGAAGGAATTTGTAAGAAGTTATTTTGTCAGCAAAGTCTCCTTCGCATGGCTATTCATGATAGGATTTCAATATATCAATCATTTCATCATCTCGAACACACCTCCTAATAATTAGATCTGTTCCTATACAAAAAGGGATATCCTGCAATCCATGAATAGGTGGCACTGAGTCTAATAATCTTCTTCTTTTCTCTAGATGAAAGATGTTGTGGAAATCTTCCTATATCCAAGTAGTTAGCCACATTTTCAAACCAAGGAGAGTTAGTAGATATAGAAAACAAATTCTCATTACAAAAATTATCATCTACATGATTACTTGTCCTTCATTATGAATCATAGAAAGAAAGTCCGCAACTAGATTTTCCATCCCAAACCTATCTAAAATAGTAATATTAAACTCATGTAGTAAAAAATTCCATCTAGTTATTCTACCATTTGTTATTGGCTTGTTGATGAGATATTGAATGGAAGAATGTTCAATATGAATGAAAACCTCATACCCAATTATATAATATCTAAATTTATTGATTGCGTGCACAACTTCCAAAAACTCATTTGTTGTTATTGTATAATTTAATTCAGCGGATGTCAATATTTTTCTAATAAACTAAATGGCATAAGACAACTTATTTTATTTTTTTCCCAATACTAATCCAAGCGTTGTGTTGAAATCATCTGTCAATATGCAAAAGGGGAGATACCAATTCCTCCCCCCCCCCCCCAATATTGGTGTTGCATAAAGATTCTCTTTTAATGTCTCAAAACTAGTTTGAATCCCCTAAAAATCAATATTCTTAGTAAGGAATTTAAACAAAGGAGTATTTATTCTTGTAAAATTTTCTATGAAATTCCTTCAATAGCTTACATGCCCCAAAACACTTCTCACATCCTTTGGAAGCTTTGATAGAACTTTAATCTTCATTGGATCAACTTGAATTCCTACATAATATATGTAGAGACCAAGAACAATCCCTTCACTTTGCAACATATGACATTTTGCATCACTTAATGCAAGGTTAATTTCTTGGCATCTTATCAAAACTTTCTCAATATTTTCTAGTGCTTCATTGAAAGAATTAACATAAACAGTAAAATCATCCATATATAATTCAACATAATCGTGGATCAAGTTCGAGAAAATAGTCAATACAGTTCTTTGGAACATAGTAGGAGAATTGCATAATCCAAAGGGAAACACTTTGTAAGCAATGTCTCCCATGGACATGTAAATGTGGTCTTATCTTGATCCACAAGTGAAATTTTTATCTAATTATAACCATTGAAACCATCAAGAAAATAAAAATATTTCTTACCTACTAACATATCCAAGACCTAATCGATGAATGGGAGAGGGAAGTAATCTTTCAAAGTGGATTTATTTAACTCTTGAAAATAAATGCAAATTCGCCACTTATTATTCTTTTTAGGCACTATTATAGGGGGTGACACCCATTGACTGTCTGAGATTGGATAAATGAAATTGGCATCAAGTAACTTTTGTAGATCTTCCTTAATAATTTCTTTTAGAGCTAGATTCATGCATCCTTGGGGTTCTCTAATAGGGTGGGAATTTTCTTGAATATAAATGTGGTGTGTGTAGGTGTCAGGATGAATTCCTTGCATGTCATGATAACTCCAAGGAAACACATTAGTATGTTTTTATAGAATATTGATTACTTGCTCATGTTGAAGGTTTTCAAGTTTATAATTAATATTTAAAAATTTTCCTTGACTAATTTCATTAGGGACAATATAAGATTATGATGTGTTTATAGTTGATGCAGAAATATGTAGTGATGGAAAAGTTTTTAAATCACATTTTTATTGGAAATATGAACCCAAGAGATGATCAAATGGATAAGAAAGTGAATCAGAACATTGAAGAAAATATTAATTAACAAGGAAATTATGAAACAGGATTTCTTCATTTTTTTCTTTAAAATGCATAACTCGGTCTATTGTGAAAACTAGTTGAACAATTTTTTCATCGTTGTTAGTATTATCAACCCATAAAGTATTTTCCAGCTCATTAAAATATTTTGCAGGAGGATACAAAGTTACCTTTTTAACTAAGTCAATGTATGAGATAAGCATATTTATGGACTGACAACCAATAAATTCATCTACAATATCTAGCCATGGTATTCCTAGGATAAAGGGATTCCATCCTGAAGGAGATTTAGAATGAAATACCATGGAATAAATAGGGTATTCCCAAGAATCTAAGTAGACTATGATACCATCCAACAGACCTTTAGGCTTAATTTTAGATCGACTTTCTAATCCTATAACTGTAGGTGTAGGACAAATATTGAATAATTGCAATTGCTCCATGGTTTGTTTCTTTATTATATAGATTTTTTGTCCTAAACAAATTAAAGTATGGTTGTAGGATAAGGATGCTTGGTAACTTAAGAAAATAATGTGTAGGATGCTTGGTAACTTAATTAGTCACTATGGTTTCATTTTGTGGTTGATAGCATGGTTATTTGTAGTTTTCTCCATTTTGTTTTAATTTCTTCTAGTGTCAAAAGTTAGGTTTTAAATTCATATCTTAGAAATAAGTTGATCCATAAAGGTATTTTCTATAAAATTTCATGAAAATACTTTCAACAGCTAATGCGTGTTGCAAGGTTGATGACTAGCTGGTGAAAATGGCGATTTTCAACAGTTAAGGAGTACTTTCCCCCAGACAGTTAGCCGATGAAAGCGCAGAACACGTGTTTTTCCTCCACGTTTTAATAAATCAAAAGATGACACACTCAACACACATCACATAATCATTATAAGGTGCTGGTGAAAGAGAATAATGATGAGGATTCTGTTATGCATCTCTAAATCGGATATCATAGTGGATCGTGTTCGTGAATGCATGCTTCACGAGATAATGGCGTTGGAGATGACGAATTCAAATTCATCATCCCAGGTAAAGGAGCGGTACTACTCAGTCGGCGACATCAAATCGACACTTCATATTCCAAACACGCATTATCCACATCCATATGTTATGGTTTCATATTTGAAAGACAACGCCGAGAGTTTTCACCAGCGCCAAACCTTGGCTCAAACAACAAATTACAGTGACTTTGTTTGCAAAATTGTCTGGGGTTTGAGTTACAGATGGCAAGGAAACAAAGTGGTTCATTTTTAAGGAAATAATTAGACAGACTGTCTTTTTTACAAGCACATCCAGAGGTGCAAAAACGCTTCTCAGACGCAGGCTGCATGGGTTATGTTGAAAAGTTACAGAATGGTTGCCACCAAACAACAATTGAAGCGTTTGCTAAATCGTATGATGGAAACAAAGCTTGTGTGGGTTCTTTAGAAATCATAGTTGATGAAGCCGCCATTGCTACAACAACCAGCTTACCTAGATCCGGCCAGAGTTGGTTCAAGACAACAGCAACCAAGAATCTCAATTTCAGAGCATATCTTAAGGCAGAATTCAGAAATGTCACATGGAAGAAAAGCATGCTAGTTTCTCATTTGGAGGATGAATGGCAGGACTTGTTCAAAGGCATTCAACTCTATATAACCTTAGAAGGCAGGTATGACAAGATGATGCTATACCATTTCAAGCTCTTATATCATTTCATAGGGAAAACTCTCTTAAATTTACATTTCTTCTTTCACAAAAGCCTAACTAAAGTATGTAAAAATATTAGGGCTAAACCTCTAAGTATGAAAAACACTCTTTTTCATTTCGGCCTAATCAAATTGATAATTCTGGAGGAACTAAGACAAAGAGGAAGTACTTGGCAACATTTTCTTTTTTGGGAAGGCTTTGAAACCCAAACTCATCCCATGAATGAGCAGAAGAAAGCTGGAAAAAAGAAATTAACTCCTCAGAGCAGCTCGAGGAAGAGGAGAACTCTTCCAGGACCACCACAAGATTGGATTTCCGGCATAAAGTCTCACAGATCAAAGAAAAAATTAGATTTTGAAACCGCTTCAGAGAATCCTACAGAAAAGAAGACAAATATTCTAAATCTACCATACACAGACTCAGAAACAAAGCCAGAGCAAGAAGATGAAAGTCTAGCCATTAAAAGCCTTGAACACTCCATGGAATTTGCACAGGATTGTGAGAATTTTACTCCCACTGATGAAGGTGAAACATCAAAGAGAAAAAAGTCAAAGAAATCACAAAAAATTAAGCAACTAAAAGAAGTGATTGCTCAACAGGAGGTTTTAGAAAGAGTAATCAAGGCGAGATACAAAATTCTGTCTGATAATTTCACAGAAACAAATGCAACATTTGAGAAGTTGGCTTGTGAAAGTGTCAAAGACAAAAAGAGAAAGAATAAAATCACCAAAGATTATAACAGTTTATGGTGGTTAGCAAAATGCCTTAAGAGGAAAATTAGAAAATTGAAGCAGAAGCATAAGTCACACCCAGATCTACAAGTGCTAGCCCAGGTTGTTGTCAATATGCAAGGAGATAAAGTAGATACATGCTAAGTTTTTGATAAAATAACAGTTTCGGAGGTGAAAGTTTCCTTTTGGCCAAGACAGAGCTTTCACCAGCGCAAAGGGTAAATTTACAACCAGTTAGTTGGTGAAAGGCAGAGCTTTCACCAGCTAACCAACGAATCATAAGGAAAATTAGCTGGTGAAAGCACAAAAATAATTTTTGAAAGCTAAAGATGGAGCAGGGTTATTTTCAAAGTATTTAAAAAAGTTCAAGAGCATCAAAGGATTAACCACTTAGTCAGAAAATACTTAGCATCAGAGATTCGTGGAGATTTTGAAAACCAAATGCTAAATCGGTCTCCTAAAGTTTCGACTATGATTAATTGAAGAAATCCAACTACAGAAGACAGGTGCCTTTACCTTTCCATGACACAATAGAGTCCAGAAGCTTATGAAGTACAGATGTCAAATATTGATATAGAAGACAGTTCGAGTTCTAGAAACTAGTCTTTTTTATCGATTTCCTTAGTTAGTTTTATTTTCTATTTTTAGATACAGATCCAAGTTTTCAGGATCTTAAAAATCAATTGTAAAAGGCTATAAATGCCTATCTTTTCTAAGAGACAAGGATTCAAACTGGGAATACATTTTGTTCTACTGTATAGACTCTTATTGCATAATAAAATTACAGTCTCCTTTTTCTTTCAATATCAGAAATATTCATGATTCCTTTTCTGTACTTTATTTCAGTTTATCTTAGATTATAAAGACTGTCATCTCTTTATTGAGCTCATAGACTTGAAGTGAAGGATTTATTTATATCTTGCATTAAGCCCTACACCCAATTGTATTTGGCAATCAAGATTAGTGTTCTTCATCCTCTCCTTTTAAAACAATTGATCTGCTTATTGTTTTCTAAAAGCACTGTTTCATTTGAATGTACGATGAGTTGTCTATTACATTAATCATCGAGTGATCCCATTGTGATTGTGTAAGGTATTGTTTTTTAAATTGTGAAGGATATGATTGTTGTGTTGGT
Organism: Picea glauca; assembly: GCA_000966675.3. NCBI lineage: Eukaryota > Viridiplantae > Streptophyta > Pinopsida > Pinales > Pinaceae > Picea > Picea glauca. The sequence continues at coordinate 240,246 of JZKD02S1673463.1, read as the reverse complement.
AAAGGGTAAGAGTAAGAATGCATGTTCCCATAACCAGGTCCTTTCCATCCCTATTGCCAAGGATAATTTTGGACTTGATTTTGAGGCCATGCTTGTCAAGGGATAGTAGAATTCCAAAATTGAGATGGATATTGCTGACCATAATAGTATGGATAAAATTGAGGTGTAGGATCCAAATATATACTTGATGCTAAAGGATTCCATGGTATCTTTGGTGAAATCATATATAGTTTCTTTGTTTCTTCATTTTCCCCTTAATAAACTACATTCAGTCTAGGTAAAGAGGGACAATGCTTCATTGAATGGTCCCCTGTGAAAATGGAACAAGTTTTAATGTTATTCAAAGGACATTATCTCAATGGATGTTTATTTATACATATAGGGAATAAATATAGAGAGTTGTATTCTCTTCCTCTTGCTTCTTTTTAAACTATAAAGTTTCTAATTGAAAACTATGAGTACCAACAATGTCAGTCTTAAAATCCTCTATAGATTTCCTAATTCATCCCTAGTTACTCCAAAATATATGTCAGTTCTCTCCTTAGCCACAAGTCTTTGACAGATAAAGACTTGTGGCTAAGGAGAGGAATTAGACTTTGGAGAAGGAAGTATAATAGAAATAGTTGGGTATCAAAGCAGTTTTAAAAATATTTTTAACACTACCAACCTTCCTAATGTTGATGATTGCAGCTATGTGAGACATTCTCCAGCTTACAAACCTATGGGATGTGGATCATTGCACCTATGTGAGACTTTCTCCATCTTAGAAACCTAAGATAAATCCCCTAAGAAGGGTATGTGGTTCCTATCTGAGATAGAGATGGAATGTAGAGATGACGTCCTCCATTCAGAGAGTTGAGAAGAAATACATATTATTATCTTGTGGGAAAGGTGATCTGTTGAGTTGGACGTGCCTATGGATGAGCACAAGGTGAACGTGTGAAATCCCAAAGTGTTGGGTGCATCATCATGAGAACATAAATGAAGATGATGTATTAGCCTCCTCTAAGAAGAAAAGTTGACGAGAAATCCAGATGACTCTCATGTGTGATGCAATGGAAAATAAGATCTATTGAGTGGACGTGCCTGTGAATGAGCACAGGTGAATGTGTGAAGAACTGGTTCTTCTGTGTAATGCAGTGAGCCAGATATATAGACATCCCTATGGATGTGCCCCTAGTGTATGAGCACTAGTGGGTGTATAAGATCCATTTCTATATTGTTCAAGAGTCAGACCTTCTTGTAACCCTAATTGTAATGTAAAGGGTACAGGTCGGCCCCACCTTAATGTGATTAGTAATTAATTTAAAATATAATTGATCTGGTTAATATTAATTATATTATAAGATAGTGAGGGTGGCTTATTGTGCCAATAGATACTTTTGTTGATAGGTTTAGGTTATTATAAGTAAAGGTAAATTCCCCTTTGAGAAAACATATCTTTTGTGTGTGTTTGGAAATTTTAGCAAGTACACCTTCTTGGGAAAAGTGCACATCTCTCTTGGGTGCTAGTCTTCTAGGGTTTGAGCAGCCTCTTGTGTGCTAGGTATTATTGGTGGTGAAGGTATCTCTCTTGAATAATATAGAAAAGTATTTGTATGGGTTTCCTTCTCTTGTTGAGAAGGGTTTCCCAGGATACTTCTTATGTTCTTGTACATGGTGTTTCTTCTTGTGATCTTGGTTGCTACAACATTATTGTTTATGGTTAAGTGAAATGCTAAAAAATGGAATGAAATTCATGCTTAAACTATATTATGAAAAATCAACATGGTTTCAGAGCATAGGTCTTGAAGAACCCATTGCACAAACTACAAGCTTTTATCAGTCATCCCTCCTCTTCTTCAGAACCGTACAACCCTCCTAGGGTTTCCAGAAAATCCAAATGACCCTCTTCTTTTGAGTGTTTCAGCACTTGGAACTTGGAAGTTGGGGATAAAATTACCTTAGGAGTGTATGGCCTCCTTTGGTGCACCTCTAGCAAGCTTCAAATTGCATTTTCGAGCATTTTGAATTTCTATCCCTAGGGTTTCTAGGGTTTCACTAATTTCTGCAGAAACTTCACAATTAGGGTTTCTAAAATTCCTTAAAGGAGCTCTTTAGCTCACCAGTGTTTTCCTATCTTTCAAAGGATTATTTTTGGTAGTCATAAGTCCAACTAAACCTAAAAGTGATAGCCTAGCCTAGTCATTAGGTTTACTAGCCAAGTTGACAAGGGTTTGTGAAGAATCAAAAAATGAGCAAAATCATAATGGGAGGAAAGATTGATGATTCAACCAAAATTAGTTCCTGGAAGACGAGACTTCAAAGGAAGACGTATTGTGGGTGATACAAAAAGGTGTCACCATGACATACCTCCTTTATGAATATGTCAGAAGACAAAGATCAACCATGTGCCATTGGAGAAATCATATCAGCACCCTCATGTATGCACTTGTATATATATTATTTGTATCATTATCCTGAGGGTAATTGCAGGACGAAGGAACCTTTTGCTGAAGTATTCGATAAGAGGTATCTCCGTGCATTCAGAGGAACAACACACTGGAAGTGAAGACTCCAAGTTTGATTATTGCAATTTTCATTCCTCTAACCTATATTTCTAAAGTTTGCTACATTACAAGTAGGTGTTGTAGCTATGACAACAATACTTAAATTGTTTTGATTCTAGAGATACACTCATTATTCTTCTTTAGGAGATATTATTGTTTTGGTTCCTCTTTTTTTTCTTTTTTCCAGACAGGTTAAGATCAAAGGAAGATGTTTATCCTTCAGAGGGATCCACTTGACTCAGAGGGATTCGAAACTATTTGAGAAAGAGGAAGAATAGAACCATCATTGTGGCAACCAAAGAAATAACACATGATCAGAATCCTTCTATGATTATATGGGAATAAATCATGCATGACACAATATATGTTCATAACAAGAGTCTTCACCAGACTTTGAAAAACATAAATCCTGAAGAAGTCTTCACCGGAATGAAGCCTGAGATTGAACACTTCAGGTTATTTGGGTGCATAGTGTATTTTCATGTACCCAAAGAGAAGAATTTCAAGCTAGATCCTTTAGAAAGAAAGGATATAGTGAATATTCAAAGACATTCTAGATCGACATCCTTGGTCAGATAAATATTGAGACAAGGAGAGACGTTGGCCTTAAAGAAGAGATAGTATTTCAAAGATCCAGAGAATCTTAGATGGAGATTAATAGTAAGACAATACCTTCTCCCCCTTAAGAAGTTCATAGGTAGACAAAAATTATTCCAGTTGATCCAGTTTCTCTAGTTGATATGTTCATAGATATTGCAGTAGGGAATAAAAGGCCTACCTAGACTCACTCTACAAGAGGCAGAGAAACATACAAGCCTTTCAAGGCACATCCTGAGAAATCAACAAGAGAACAAGGATGGAAAGATTCCATAACAGAATAATACCAGTATATCTTAAAGAATTATGCATAAGATATTATTCAGGGACTAGAATATAAGTCTATGGTAACTTCCAAGTGGATCTATAAGATCAAACATGCAGCTTATGGAAGTGTCGATAAATACAAAACAAAATCTATAGCCAAAGGTTTCTCACAAAACAAAGGGATTTGTCTATAATAAGACACTTGATCCAGTAAATATGATACACTTCCATCCGTACTACCATCCATGAGTTGGAAACTATATCAGATAAATAAATTCTTGATGAGTTTGGATTTCAGCAAGAGCGTTGTTGATCCAAACCTATATCATTACATTGTTGGTGACGAGAGCCTGGTTTTGATGAATTATTTAGAAAGACTTTTTTTGGATACAAGTAATCCTTGACTTCTGAATTCGAGATGAAGAATATGAGTATTATGCACCACTTCTTGGGACAAAAGTATGACATAGGACTGATGAGATTTTCCTGAGTCAAGGAAAATATACAGTGAAAATATTAAAGAAGTGAAAGTATGACAGAATGAAAAATCCATCGTGATGGATTTAAAGAAGAATATTGATGATGATTCAGACGAGATTGATCCACAACTGATTGGATCACTGATGTATATGGTTTAGACCAGACTTGATTCATGCCATGCAATGAATGTGCTTAGTCATTTCATAAGTCAACCGAGACAAACTCACTAGACAAAAGAAAAACATGTATTAAGATATGTATACGAGGCACAATTGGATATGTCCTGAGATATGCCTCTAGTGTGAACTTGAGTTTTCAAGATATGCCGATTCAGATTGAGAAGAAAGTACAGTGGACCGGAAGAGCACATCAAGTTTATGTTCTAACATGAATTTTTCCATAGTTTCGTAATGCAGCAGGAAACTAAATCTCCGTGGTCTTGAAAACTACAGAAGCATAGTATGTATCATTGAGTGTGCGAAGTAGTATGGATTCACAAGCTTTGGATAGATTTACTTGATCATTATATGGACCCTATGATGATAACTAAGAGCCATTTATAAAGATCCTTGAGAACCTAGTGTTTCTTGATGGATCACAACACGATGAGATGAAATATTCTTATATCAGAGATATGATGCAGAAGAAAAATTGTACACATGCAGTACCTTCCTACACATGAGAAAATTCCAGACATCTTCACCAAACTAATTTGATGAAGAGTGACTCTCTAGTTGAGAGGGAGTATTGATGAATCCAACCAAGAAAAAATTCAGAGTACATCTATGTGAGACTTGGCATGATGAAGAATGCCTCCGTAGCATAGAGGGAGTGTTGATGATTGCAGCTATGTGAGACATTCTCCAACTTACAAACCTGTGAGATGTGGATCATTACAGCTATGTGAGACTTTCTCCAGCTTACAAACTCAAGAGAAATCCCCTAAGAAGGGTACGTGGTTCCTATGTGAGACAGAGCATAAACGTAGAGATAACCTCCTCCATTTAGAGAGTTGAGAAGAACTCAAGATGATTATCCTCTGGGAAAGGTGATCTATTGAGTTGGACATGCCTGTGGTTGAGCACAAGGTGAACATGTGAAATCCCAAAGTGTTGGGTGCATAATCATGATAATAGAAATGAATATGATGTATTAGCCTCCTTTGAGCAGCAAAGTTGACGAGAAACTCCAGATGACTCTCCTGTGTGATGCAGTGGAAAAGAAGATCTGTTGAGTGGATGTGTCTGTGGACGAGTAGAGGTGAACGTGTGAAGAAATGGTTCTTCTGTGTAATGTAATGAGCCAGAGATATGGAAATCCATATGCATGTGCCCCTAGTGGATGGGAACTAGTGGGTGTATTAAATCCCTTGCTATATTGTTCAAGAGTCAGACCTGCTTGTAACGCTAATTGTAATGTAAAGGGTACAGGTTGGCCCCACCTTAATGTGATTAGTAATTAATGTAAAAGATAATTTATCTATTTAATATTAATTATATTATAATCTAGTGAGGTTGGTATTGTTGTGCCAATAGACACTTCTGTTGATAGGTTCAAGTTAGTATAAGTAAAGGTAAATTCCCCTTTGAGAAAACATATATTTTGTGTGCGTTTGGAAATTTCAGCAAGTACAACTTCTTGGGAAAAGTGTGCACCTCTCTTGGACGCTAGTCTTATAGGGTTTGAGCACCCTCTTGTGTGCTAGGTATTATTGGTGGTGAAGATATTTCTCTTGAAGAATATAACAAAGGATTTGGTTGGGTTTTCTTCCCTTGTTGAGAAGGGTTTCCCAGGATACTTCTTGTGTTCTTGTGCATGGTGTTTCTTCTTGTGATATTGGTTGTTGCAACATTATTGTTTATGGTTAAGTGAAATGCTAAAAATGGAATGAACTTCATGCTTAACCTAGATTATGAAAAATCAATACCTAAATCATGAACTCATCAAAATAATTGAGATTTAGGAAAGCATCTCTCCAATATTTTCAAGCATAAGAATAAATGCTAAAGAAAACCAATTAATTCCTTGTCATTTTTATTAATATCCAATAAACCAAAGTTTATCTCACTAGATTGTAATAGTCATCATTATCATTAAAAAAGTACACATTAAATAAAGTGTAGTTAACAACCAAAACACATGATTAATCGTTAATTCTTTGTAATGTGTATCAATAAATATATTCTTACCATAGGAGTGGTAGGTGTGGGGGGAATTTGCATCGATGCTAGAGGAAAAAGTGAATTATCCTATAATTGTGAGTTGGGGACTTCGTCCAGCAACTAGGAAGAAACTTATGCATTACTCTAGGGGTTGAGGTTAGTGGTGGAAGAATGGATTAAATCATTAATAGTAGTGGGACACTCCAACATAATTATTAAATTCATGCATATGAAAGTCCTTCCAACTGACTACAAACTTTCCTCTATTCTAGTTTGAGATCAACACAAGACTACAGGAGTTCAAAAAAAATCTTTCCATCAAGTCTTATGAGTTTTTCATCATTAAGATAATACATTAATAAATAATGAAATAAGTTTAAAATTGGGGGAGCTTTGGGTTAATGGTCAATTAACCACCTAATACATACCTTAATCACCCCTTTGTAATTAATGAAAAGTACCTCAAATTTATGATGCTACATGTATTTCAAGCACCAGCCCCTCCATCAAGGCAGGGAAATAGACTTGACACAACCCAAGGATCCCTTGCACATGCTCTATCTCTTCACAAAGTAAGATATTGAAGGTAGCAATTTATTTCATCCCATGTGAGGTGGGATAATGGAGTGTCGGTCATTTGTGTGGTGGAAAGATAGTCATATTTATCTTGAGTTTTATGAGGTCGGTCTATCCATCATGGATCATCAATATTTGAAAGAGATAAGGAGGCTTTTGTCGGAACATGAAGAAATGATTCATGGAAATATGATAACCACTTTCTCTCTTATTGCTAAATTTCATGATTATGAACATCAATGTATCTCTTGAATTGGAGTTTCTATGAGTACTTTGGTTCAGATTAAGCATCAACTTGCAATTCTTAAGTCCAAGTGCAATATGATAACTAATTTGTTGGATAATTTGCATAAAGATGTTTAATTTATGGATTCTAACAAGTGACTATCTGGTCAAGGGGAGGAGACGAAGGGGGATATAGTTCACTAACTTCTTGAAGACATAGATATTGGAGAGAAAGAGTTAGTGCCTACTAACATGGTCGTGGAAGAGACGACAAGTTATCTTATATTTTTCTAGCTCCTATTTTATAAGGTTATCAATATTTTACATGTCTTTTATAAAATATATTGTATCAATAAGAATCAAACACATTTGGTAGTAGATATATATAAACTCTATTTTGTTTTTAGGACCTATGCAAACAACTTGAAACTTGAGGATATTATGTATGATTTTTAGTTCTATTAGTTATGGTACAACCATTCTGATAATATAAAATTGACCAGTTTTCGTTAAAGAAAAGAAAATCTATTATTAACATAATATTAATACTTTATTCAAATTATATATAATATATGTTATATTTTCTATAATAATAATAATAATAATTTGTTTTCATTACTATTTTATTCAAATTATATATAATGTATACTACATTTTCTATATTGCACATGTATGATATATAATAAATGAAAGTTGTAATGGAAATTCGAAAGACAATGATGAAATTCAAATAGGCTTGTCATGCTCTAGTATTGAAATGGTGGAAAGAGCATCCTATCTTAACGTTTTCTGGAAGCATGTCGAAACATAAGATCTGCGTGAAGAAGGGCATGATTACATTTTTAGTAGTTTTTTGAACTTAGGGTGTTGATAACTATCGTTGATAGCCATATTTAGCAACTGGTTTTTCAGCTGTTAGTTTGGCTCCACTTGGTTCTTCTTCCTGGGGGGTCTTGGGATGGCGGTGCTAGATTTGGTAGTTTGATAATTACAATAGTTGAACTTCAGACTGATGGTAGTTTCCTAGAAAATATTCTTGGGGGGGGGGCACATTTTCGGTAAAACTAGTATCACCTCCATGTTTTATCTTAGAGGTATGATGATATCCTTTATTATAACATTAACCATTGATTTGGTTGAGTTCTGGAGGCAAGGACCCACGATAAGTGACTTGATTGTTAGTTCAGAGCTAACAGGTTTTAGATAAGGTGGAATTTTTTTAGGTATGGAACATGAGATCAGTGCCTTGATAGGCACTTTAAACGAGGAGGATTGGGACCGGGAGGGTCTCTTCAACACTATGGACAAACTGTGTAAACTTAAGACTGGTGAGAAGCAGTTATGAGACCCATTATTACCCTTGGTAATTTTTCTCCCAGAGTTAACTACTCAGTGTTGTCCAAATATTTCACCTTTAGGACTAGTTGGTAACATCAATGAGGAGGCTTTGAAACAGGTTGTCGCTAGTCCGAATGATAAACAACACCAGTCACTTGAAGGTGTGGGTTTTGACACTGGTCTTCTGAAGCTCGATACTAGTAACAAAAGGGTGAATATTTGGTCTTCGACAGAACCTTTCCTGGTGAGCTCTCTGTGCAGGACTGAGAATCATAAGACTTCCCATCATAGATCTACAACAAGAGCTTGGAATCCCAAGAAGGCGCGTCATCGCCTAGTCATAGGGATGGATTTTGGTCTAGAAGAGACATGCCATCTCTCGTTGTGTGCTTTAGTGGGTAGATTTGCTTACAAATCTAAGTGTAGCCTTCCTTTTACAGAGTGGATGAAGGAGGTTTGGAATCCAATTATATGATATGTGCCAACTTACCTAACTCTTCCTTGCAGCTATTTTGTCTTGTTATTTAAGATTCCAGAGGACACAGAGACTATACTAATTTTTTTTTGGGATTATAAAGGGGGAAGTCTAATGCTGAAACATTGGCGAACTGGGTTTGACCCAACAACTGAGTATTTCATCTTTAAGCATGTTTGGGTTCTTTTACCAGGTTTTCCATTAAACCTGTGGAACATATCTTCTCTAACAACTATAGGAAACCTCCTCGGTCATTTCCTGAAGATTGATGAGGCTGGTTTACACTCAACAGACAAGCGCATGGCACGGGTTTTAGTTGAAGTGGATTTACACGCCAGCTTGATGAACACTATTGAATTAGAATGATGTGGGCATGTTATGGTGCATCATTTAGATTATCTTGGTCTTCCATTTCGATGCGCTTCTTGTAGAAGAATGAGTCACTTAAGAAAATATTTCCAAGTTGGGAGTTGGATTTCTGATGTGGAGGAAAATCTAGACATTGGTTCTATGGATATGCCTTACATTGAGGAGGAACAGGAGGAGTCGGGAGCGATGGGAGGATTTGAGGACATGTGCACAAAAGATAATCCAGAAGGCGACTCAGACTCCCTATTAGGTAAGTTGAAATCCTACTTTCCAATTTTATTTTCTAAGCTTTCACTGTGGGAACATGACTATTTGGTGAAATCATCTATGCTACACAGTGATTAGAGGGTTACCTTTGAGAATATGGGGAATGTAGTGATAAGGTGTCTCATATTATTGGTGAATTCAGGACCCCCATGCCTCAGAATTCATTTGTATCTAATGTTTTTTCCCTCATTATATCTATGGTTCCTCCCATCTAGGATTTGAATACACAGTCCTCATCCCCTACACTACTTCCTGTTTCGAAAACATCCTTGGTTTCGATGCCTCTTGATACTCTCCACACTAAGGAAACGACTTTGGATTTGGTGGTTAATCCCCTCATTTCATGCTTAGAAGAAACAAGAGCTTCTTCTGTCGACTTTCGAACAACCATCTACTTCAACTCAGAATTTGGGGGCGCTTAGAGGCAGGAAAGCCCCAGCCAAGGATAAATCATGATCCACCTCACCCTGAATATCAGAGGGGTGGGAGGCCCCCTAAAACTACCCTCCATGCACAGGTTTCTATCCTCTATAAAACCTGATATAATTTTCCTATAAGAGACCCTTGTTGACGAAGAAAAGGCCAGAAAGTTTATGCTCTCTTTATGTCCTACCTAGATTTTTAGTGCGGTGAGCTCTGTGGGGAAGTTGGGAGGACTTCTGGTGGCATGGAATCCAAACATTCTTGATATTTTACCTTTTCTATGTGCAGGTGGTATTTTATTGACAGGTGTCCATTTATCAGATAAAAGAAGGATAAGCTTGATTAATGTTTATGGACCGTGTTCAGTTCGCAGACAATTTTGGGAGATTATGGAAGGAAAGGAACTGTTGGACCAGAGTAATATTATATGAGTAGGTGATTTAAACCTTTCTATGGGTGTAGATGAAATTCGGGGGGAGTCAACCTTGATCGATCCGCGGGCGAATTTTTTCAAAGATCTTTTTTCTACTCATCATTTAGTGGATGTTAAGCGTTCTGAGGTAGTGCCAACATGGCGCAATGGAAGATTTGGGGTTGATGGCATAAAAAAAATATTGGACAGAGCTTACACATCAGTAGTGCTACTTAATGAATCTTCCTTTTTTAGATATTGAGTGGAGCTCCCTTTCATATCTGATCATGCCCCAGTGATATTTCAATTGGATTATGACATTAAGTCTGTCTTCTTTCATTTTAAATTTAATATGATGGTGTTGAACGATGAGTCCTTTGATAAAATTGACTGGGAAGAGTGGAGCACTCTACATGATTCATTGGGAGAAGGAGTGCATTTAATATTGGTGGGGAAGTGTTAAGAACCAAACATCAATATAGCATAGAAAAACCTCAGGAAAAGTACTCAATGCCTTGAAAAAGAGATAATTTCAGATAATAAGCCTCTTCGAGGGGGCAACCTCCTT
>JZKD02S1673463.1:196682-211856 GCA_000966675.3 Picea glauca | reverse complement strand
GAATTTCAAGGGAGGATGAAGTCTTTTGGTGATGTGTTCTAAGGTATGTTATTTTCAGGTCATCTTACCATTTTTGCTATAACTTTTTTTATAGAACGATTTAGATGGTGAAATTGCTATGGTATTGAGAAGACATATCAAGATACCTGTGGTAAAAATTTCATCTCTTGATTCACTATAATTATGGAGATACACTCTGTGGAAGATAGGGTTTGTGACCAGTCTTGAAGCTAGTCAATAAACAGGTGTTCCGGGTAAAACAATCATAACTTCTTCATCAGGAATCCAAATGACATGGGACAAATTTAATTGGAAATAGTATGAAATTTGGTTTCTTGTGTGCATGTTTCAGAATCTGATGTTAAACATTGAGCACGGGGCATTCTGTACAAGTTCGGTCTCCTGAATAAACCAAAATTGTACAAGGTCTACCATTCTCTCTATAACTTATTTTTGGGGAGGATTCAAGGAGTGAAACTTGAAGAAGTTTTAGAGAATAAATTGAATAATATTATATATAGGATAAGAGTATTCCATGATTTAATAATTGTAGAAATTGAAGAAGTTTTAGGAAGCATTATCAGGTTATATGTGATGGTTGGTTGATGGTGACAATTTAATGTGAAGTTTTATTATCTCTCGTATATTCTTGGGTGGAAGGAAGGGGCAAGGATGGAGAGTTCAACTCTCTCTTGATATTGGAGGATTGTATCTTCCTCTTGGAAATCTAACCCTCCCTTTACATTTGGAAGCTATAGATGCCTTTGGAAGTCATTACTTCCCTTGAACAATAACTATTGATTATTTCTCATATATTGTGCATGGTGTATTGTGGTGTATTGTTGTAACTCTTATACTATTGTTCATTTTTCATTGGATATAATTGAGTGGTTTAAGTATAAGTTGAAAAAGGTTTTAAATTGTACTTGATACTAATTCACCCCCCTCTCAGTATCAACAATTGGTATCAGAGTGGGTTACCTTCAGTACAGTTTAACCACTGGAAGGAAGATCCTATGTAGAAATGGAAGACAACATTCCAAATGGGATTCCACCATTTGATGGAAGAAATTTTGAATACTGGAATAATAGAATGGAAAATTTCTTGAAATCTCTTGGAGCAGATGTTTGGTTCTCAATTTCTTCAAGATACAATGCTTTGAAGAAACCAAAGACTGCAACTCAGAAGGAAGCAAAAAGGAAAAACAAACTGACAATAGATACTATCCTAGATGGATTGATAGATTCAGTGAAATCCAAGGTGGGATCATGTGCATCAACAAAATAACTTTGGGACAAGCTACAAGACCTTTATGCAAGGGAAGAAGCAAAAGAAGAAGAAGAAGAAGTTGAAGAAGATTACAACATCTCAAATTTCAAAGAAGAAAATAAAGGTCAGTTTTTTCGCTTTAATTGTGAAGGAGTAGGACATGTTGAATTTGAATGTCCTCATCCAAGGATTGAAAGAGATGACAATGAAGAAGAATAAAATCATGAAGTAGAAATGATTCAACAAGAAGATGAGAATCTTAAAAAATTGAAGCATGTTGAGATTGAAAATAAAAGCTCAAAGACACGTATAGAAAACTAAGAAGTGAATTGGGTAGTTATGAAAAGATAGTTGTAAGCTTAAAGAAACAATTATAAGACTTTTAGAAACTAAGAGAAGAAACCATTTCCTTGAAAACTCTACTCGAAGAAGCAAGAAGAATAGCAGAAGTAAAGAAGGTCCAAATGATAAAGAAAGAGGAAGATTGTGAGTACTTGAACAAGAAGTTGTCTCATTGAGGAAGATCTTAAGAATCTCTCAAGTGCCAAAAGAATTAACACATCTTGGATGCATGGGTGAAACTTCATACAAAGAAGATGCAAATACCAACAAGAAGGTTGAAGAAAGAGCTACGCAGACAGTTGATGAGAAGTGGACTAGGATACCAGAAAGAAGGAATGATTACAAAAGAGATGAATATGCAAGAAGACCTCCTACCTTCAGGAATCAAAGAAGATTCAATTAGTATGAAGGAAACTACATAAGAGTAGATCATGAACCCAGATGGACTATATCACAAAGAAGGTCACTTACTCCCAGGTATCAAAATTTCTTTCTTGGTCATTCTTATACTTGCAAAATTTTTGGACATAAGGCAATTAGTTGCATAATCAATGAATGGAACAAATACGCAAGAAACATGAATTGTGTAAACAGAGGATATGGAAATAATCGTAGATTTTTCAACATAAGTTATAATTCATTTTACCCATTGATGGACAAAAATATTGTATGCTACAAATGCAATTATCTTGGTCACAAAGCATGAAATTGCAGATATATGAATGAATATGTCCCTATGACAACCACAGTATGGAGAAGACAAGAGATTCCAAAAAATGAAGATTGCCGAATAGCATTAACCATTGAAGAATGTAAAGAAGAAGATGAATGATACATAGATAGTGGGTGTTCTTCACACATGATTGGGGATCAAGACAAGTTCATTAGCTTGAAGAGAAAGGGTGGCAATGTTGCATTTGGAGATGACTCATCTACCAAAATAATTGGAGAAGGTGTAGTATAACTTGGAAGAAAAAATGTAAAAGGAAAGAATGTCCTATTGGTTTAAGACTTGAATCATAATCTACTCAGTGTTAGTAAAATGTGTGATCAAGTATACACTCTTACGTTTGACTCTCGAAAATGTAAAATCAGAGAAAATAACTCAAGAAGATTGGTTGCAACTGCAACAATAAGATCAAACAATATATACATCCTAGACATGAAAAACAGAGAGAAGATAGAAGCCAAATAAAAGGATTCCAAGGAAGAAAAAGTCCCAAAGACCAAAAATAAGGATGAAGTATTATTGAGTGCCACATGTTCAGGGGGAGTAGCCCCAAAGAAGAGAGTTACCTTTTCCATTAAACTCAAGGGGAGAAGCCCTACCCTTTACCATTGATGTCAAAGGGGGAGAGAAATTGGGATCATGATGATAGGGGGAGAATGAGTGTTGCCATCAATGACAAAGGGAGAGATTGTTGAAAGATTGGTTGTTGTCATTGATGTCAACCCTAGTCATGGGTTTTGGACCACAAGATTGATGAAGGTATTTGGACATGAAGGAAAATGCACATGTATATACAAGATCCATGGATGGATAGTATACATCATGTTTTTTTCGGTGGTATGTGGCACGTCACGTGGATCCTCATGGTTGAGGAGAAATGAATTTTTGAAGATGACAAAGTGAATTGAAGAAGGAAGTACATGTAGGCCCTGAAGATAATTAAAGAAAAGAATTACGAAATAAGAAAGTGCCAGGTTGGCCCTAATGTCAAAAGTAAGTGACATAAATGGTATAAATAAATATCATTATACTTTCATTTTATACACAAGTCGAATTTCAGAGAAAATCAGAAGTAAAGAAGGCCGGATTTCAAGGGAGGATGAAGTCTTTTGGTGATGTGTTCTAAGGTATGTTATTTTCAAGTCATCTTACCATTTTTTCTATAAAAAAATTTTCTAGAACGATTCAGATGGTGAAATTGCTATGGTATTGAGAATACATATCAAGGTACATGTGGTAAAAATTTCATCTCTTGACTCGCTATAATTATGGAGATACACTCTGTGGAAGATAGGGTTTGTGACCAGTCCTGAAGCTATTCAATAAACAAGTTTTCTGGGTAAAACAATCATAACTTCTTCATTGAGAATCCAAATGACATGGGACAAATTTCATTAGAAAGAGTACAAACTTTAGTTTCTTTTATGGGAGTTTCAGAATCTGATGTTAAATATTGAGCTGGGGGCATTCTGTACAAGTTCGATATCCTAAATAAACCAGAATTGAACAAGGTCTGCCATTCTCTCTATAACTTATATTTGGGGAGGATTTAAGGAGTGAAACTTGGAGAAGTTTCAGAGAATAAATTGAATAATATTATATATAGGATCAGGGTATTCCAAGAATTGAATAATTGTAGAAATTGAAGAAGTCTTAGGAAGCATTATCAGGTTCTATGTGATGGTTGGTTGATGATGACGATTTAATGTGAAGTTTTATTATCTCTCATATATTATTGGGTGGAAGGAAGGGGAAAGGATGGAGGGTTCAACTCTCTCTTGACATTGGAGGATTGTTTCTTCCTCTTGGAGGTTTATCCCTCCCTTTACATTTGGAAGCTGTAGCTACCTTTGGAAGTCATTACTTCCCTTGAATAATAACTATTGATTATTTCTCAAATATTGTGCATGGTGTATTGGTGTAACTCTTATACTATTGTTCATTGCTCATTGGATATAATTGAATGGTTTAAGGATAAGTTGAAAAAGGATTTAAATTGTAATTGATACTGGTTCACCCCCCTCTCAGTATCAACAGTCTTTGTCAAGTACTTGTGTGGTGTGAGCATGCCATAGTTCTTGCGGTCTCTTAAGTCACTAATATTTAGTGTCATAATATGTCCTAACTGCAGTCCAACTGTGTATCCCCTTAGGGAGGTACGTAGTAATCATTGTATAGTCAAAGTCCCTCGGGATGCTATCACGACTAACTGCGCCAGCCATAGGCGGGATATAGTCGGGCAGGACTGAGGGGATAAGATTCGCGTTTGCTAAGTCATCACGATGCTTGCTTCTCTTCTCTGTCGAATTTTTGGAGGGTCAATATCGACGTGCAGTTGATGGGGATGCTTTCACTCCTCTCATTAACGAGGCATGTACTCCTGCAGAAAGGACCTTCTCATCCATGAGGTCTATGGGGATTTCTTCAACAGATTTCTCTATTGTGCTAAGGTCACCCGACATACACGCTTGAGATCAGATATCTCAAGTCGATGAACAAACAATCAAGGTAGCAGAACGGATGGTGAGGCTACAATAAGAACTGCGTGAAAGCGATTAGTTCTTTGTGGGCTCAGATAATCACAATTAGCAAAAATGTCCACGATAAGACAATTGACGGATTAAATAGATAGCATCATAACATATTCCTCCAATGGGTAGGAATGCCTCAATCAATGTGATTCCATTTGTTATGGCGTGGTACCAACAGTCCAATGGCGAACGTTCCAGCAATAATTTCATTTCTATCCATTCTGGAGCATCATTCTAGCGGTTGGGGCGCCTCCAACAGTTATATTGCTTCATCTTGGCGAAGTGCCAATCTGTGTTGTTTTGCTATTTTGGCGAGGTTCGAGTTCTGCACGGATGATTTTAAGGATGGAAATTTATTTTAAAATGTAGAAACCTTGGCGAATCTTACTAATCCTTCATGTGCCAACTATAAAATGTTTGGTGATATTTTTGTAACAATATTCAAATTTCTAAGGATTTTATATAGTTTGTATACAATTTTGGTGATTTTTAAGGTAAAATAATTTTAGCCGATAGAATTTTGGTGAATCATTTTTAGAAAAGCGAATCTGTTTTTAGGAAAAACCTTGGAAAATTAGCCCACGAGTGAAATTTATCCCCTAAAATCATCCTTGGTTCTGCAAGTCTTCCTTATGCGAAGTCCTCTCTGGAACCTCCTGCAATTTTTCTAGCTTTGATTTCTTCTTACTGAGCTTTCTAGCTTTCTTTCCTATGATCTGGGTCTCTGGATTCCTCTTTCCATTATTGTTCTTATCTTTTTTTAGCATAGTAACTTCTCACTGTTGAGGATCTTTCACAAGGTTCGAGGATAATATTGCTTCTCTTACTGTCTCTGGAGTAGGTGCTCTACTCTCCTACATGAATAGGTTCTTTAAGCCTTCTTGTGTTCTTTCAACTTCGACAACTAAGTCTCTAGCCCTCAGTTGCTTTAACTTGTCATCTTGTTCTTCTATTAAGCATGTTATTCTCTTAGTCATGAAATCCCTTAATTCTTTCTTTTTCTGTTCTATAACTTCCTTTTCTTCTCTCCTTCGGATCTGATCTCTCTAGATCCAAGTCTTTCCTAACAAAAGTGCAAAGGGAGTGATGTTCTCATCAAACTTAATGACCTTGAATTCTTCTTTTGTCAATGTTCCATGAGGAACCATAGGTACATGGGAAAGTCTTCCACATAGGGTTATCATCTTTCCTTTAAACAATCCTATTATTCCCAATGAAGGAATCATAATAGGCTTTCCTAAGATTTCCCAAGTACTTTCTGTCATAATTTTCACCTGTGTTTTTGCATCCAATACACAGTTTATATCGAAGTCTCCTATTTTTGTTTCTATGAACTCTTTCTCTTTTAAAATCTCTAATAAACTGATGTCTTTGTGATCATTCAGTGTTTCTTTCATCTTCAATAATATAGCCTCTTATTCTTTCTAGTTCTTTAGCATATTCTTAGTCTCTTGACCTTCCTCATGGTTTTCTTGTCTCATGTTCATCTTCTCAACTTTAGCAATCATTCTAGGGAAATCCAAAACTTCATGTCTAGTAGCTTTACAACAAAGGAAAATAGGACTTCTACCAAGGCATTCCTTAGCAACATGTCCCAGTCTTCTGTAACTATAACAAAGATTTAATCCTCTATTTCTCTTAAATGATCCCCAATCTTTCTTGTACTTCGCACTGGGATCACAGTGATGGACCTGCAAAGAATTCTTTCTAGGATCCGGCATCTGCTTGTTAGTCCAAAAATTGTTTCTATGCATAGGGATAACATATCTTTCACTATTTTTATCAGATCTATTCATATCACATCTTCATTCTTCTAGTTGTGCCCTAGTTTTCAGACTAGGACGAAATCTATCAAATATACCTAGATCCATTCTTTCAAAACAAAAATTTCCACTTATCTTACCTTTATCAGAGCACAAATATTTAATATCTTACCTCTTTTCTTCAAATCATACTTCTCTTATTAGCACAGAGCTTCACAAGCAAAGTAGAGTGTTGCGCATTAGGGAAATAGATCTACGCATAGAGATTTCTCTTTTCTTCAGTTCCCAACAATCATAGTTTTAGGTCATGGAAACAGAACCATTTGTTGGCACAGGGGCAGTCCCAAGGTTCAATGCTTCAACAATGCACCAAAAAAACCCTAACTACCGACCCTTTCAGCAACACCTGCGAAGCAGATGAAGTCTCACACGAGGTAGAGGCAGGGGGGGTTGCAGGACTCAAGTGTCTACAACCTAGCTGGGACACAAATCTATGATCACAATGCTTTAACAGATCACTTAGCAGTTAACATTTATTAGTCTTTAACCCTTATTCACATCACAGGTAAAACCTTAATTACATAACAACGCAATATTCGAAAATATCTAGCACATCCAAGCACTTAGCATATAGAATAGATCAGATCTAGCATTCATTCATATAACTGAGCATTAAACATTCCTCCAGAATAAGCACTAAGAAACTAAATACACAATCGCATGAACAATAGAGCACAAAGCACCATAACACATGATATACATGGTTCACCCCCAGTCTGGGGCTACGTCCACCAACTCTTTGTCTTCTTTATTATCTTCTTTCAATTGTCTTACATGCAAAAAGCCACAAAACCCACTCTTCATAGGATAGAATATTTGCACACACATCGCCAAATCCTCCTTCCCCGAGTTTGGCACAGCACAGAGCCTTCTTACAATCACTTGCACTTAGCTCTACAAGTTCTCAACACACAGTATGCACAAAGCATTCACAACTATTTGCACTTAGCTCACTGGCTTACAACTAAGTCCTTCTTACATTGCCTAGCTATCTATTTATATATTACAAAAGGGGCCTAAGCATGGGTAAGACCCATGGGATGACATCCCATACCCGTTACATAAACCCTAAACCCAAAAGGCCCATAAAAGGGGTGAGAGCCTATGATCTCCGCTTCACCTGGCGCTTAGTCTTCGACCAGCCTGTCGAAGTCCCAAAAATGGTCAAACATAACCAAGGTTCTCCAAAACTTGGTCGAGGGCCAACAAGTCTTTTGTAGTCTCTTCATCCAAAATCCTTGATTTTCTTGATTTCAACAATGCTTATTTTCTTCTTTAAATATATTAACCTCATCCAATAGTTTTTTTTATTATGGTTTCCTAATCTACATATTTCTTCATCTTTATTTTACAATTCTTCCCTTGAATTGTCATTTTCCCACTTCCCCTTTCCATTCTTTCCCTATTTTACTTTTTGAACCTCCTTAACGAGTGCTTCATTAAGGTCTTGTATCTTAGATAGCTCATCACCCTTATTATTGATCTCTTCTTTTTCTTCTTTTAAGTCATCTTGAATTTTATACATTGCCTCCATTTTAGTATCATTAATCCATTTATTTGACAATATTTCTTCAAATTTTTCCCATATGACATGTAATATAATATCTTCATTAGATATTTTCCACCACTTAAAAGCTTCACCAAGAAAAGAAAAATATTCCCCAAAAGGACTCAAATAATCTATATTTAACATGCTCAACCATTCCACGGGATTGATTTAATCTTTATATTAATCTCCACTAGAGTTAGGTGTTGTCAATTATTCATAATTGAGGTTTAACCCAAAATCCAAACTCACAACTGTAGTATATTAATAATAATTATATCAAATAGCTATGATCATTTTTCTAATATATTCCCCTACATTCTCTCTTTCTAACATCTTTTCAATCACCTCAATTTCATATCCCAATTAAAAGTTATGAAAGTTTTAAGTTAACATACCTTTTGAAACCTTCATTTGAAGATTGTCATGTTGTCCAACCTTTCTCTCAATGTATCTCTGGAAATTCAGTTTTTTTAGTCTAAAATTTTTTCAATTAGTATTTTGATATGTCTTCTTTCAAATTCCGTGGGTTTCACCAAACTTTTATGTGCAAGTGAACACTATGGTAACTTTCCCAATACTTGCTAGTTTTTGGCTTTTTCTGGAGAGAAAACTTGTTTGGTATGCCACGTGTGCAATTTTTTTGATATGATTATGAAAATTTTCCATGAAAAACTATGTTCCTTCCTCTATCTTTCTAGATATATATATGATTATTTTATCTGGAACACCAGTTTGAGACTAGTTGTAGGCATAGTAAAAAACCCTAACTTTCATAGATTGTATCTTGAAAAGTATAGAGAATTAGAATATGAAAATTATATCATGGGTTATGAAATATTTTTTCTTAGGTTCCTAAAAATTTATCTATTTGATATGTCCCAAGAAAAAAATTATGATTGTTTTACCAAGAGCACTTGTTTGAGACTAGTTTTAGGGCTAGTCTAAAACCCTAAATTCCATAGCCTGTATATTGAAAAGTATAGAGAATGATAATATGAAATTTTTACTATATGTTTTACAATATGTATCCTTATACTCCTAAAAATTCTTATATTTGATATGTCCTAAAAACAATTATGCTTTTTTAACCAAAAACGCATACTTGAGACTAGTTTTAGGGCTAGTAAAAAACCCTAACTTCCATAGGTTATATTTCAGAAAGTATAGAAAACCAAAAAATAAATTTTTTACCACAAGTACTTCCATAGGTGTCCTTAGGCTCCAAAAAATTTCACTATCTTAAACTTTCTAGAAAAAAGTTATCGTCGTTTTACCAAGAACACTTGTTTGAGACTAGTTTTAGGACTAGTAAAAAAAACATAATTTCCATAAGATATAAATTGAAAAGTATAGTGAACTAAAAATTGAAATTTTTACCACAAGTACTTTGATATTTTTCATTAGGCTCCTAAAAAATATTTAAATGAAACTTGCCCTAAATTTTTTTATAGAAAAAACTTCAAGGTGACGTGTTTGAAGGAGAAATAACCTAGGATCATATGCTTTAATACGAAATGTTATGAACCAAAACCCAAAAATATCATAATAAATTAGAGTAAACATCATGTAAAATGTGAGTGTGTATCACCACTCCAATATAGATAAGAGAGATGAGTTACACAATAACTCCTTGAATAATATGAGAACCTCCTCCAAATACCCCAATACATTCATACATCCAAATCACCTCCCCTCAATAATGACTACATGATCTCTATATATACTTATTCACACATTGCATGTGTTGACCCTTTATTATTATAGTGACCCCTATTACCTATATATTTATCAATTACATGTGCATTTAACCCCATATATGCCTCCCTTTGGGTCATATCATATACATTTAACCCCATATATGTTCCTCTTGTTTTCATACCAACAACGTGAGAAAAACCTGCATGAGAAGGAAGTTATCTACTCATGGAGAAGAGAGTCAACTACTCACTTTGAAATGAAAATTTCTTAGGTAGTAAAATGTGCATATCCAATCCATGCAGTAATGAGCTTAATTAATTAAAATGGAATCATTTTTCCCAAATGAATAAAAATAAATCGGTGCCAAATGATTTCCACACAATAGTGATGGAATCTACTCATTAAGTGAAATTGATTGGTCCAAGGATCAATGTTGGCATGCTCAGATGGAATTGCACTTAATTAAAAGAAACTCGAACAAACTTGAAGAGGATTCGATAAACTGAAATGAAGTCAAAATTTAATATGAAAAATCAATTTGCTATGAGAAGAAGTCAAATTTATTGGCTAGAAGAGGAATTGATTTTTCTAATAAAGAAATTGATTTTCCCAAGTGAATTAATTTTTCAATGAGCAACAAGAAATATTTCCAAGAATAATGTTGAAGACGAATTGGAACTCATAAGGATGGTTCCACTACATGTTGTCAACTAATTCTTTGTTGTCCAATCATGAATTAAATTGTAGAATATTTATGACAATCCCAATGTTTTCCAAAGAGTGAATTCACGCTATTAGATGTTAGTGGGAAAAGTAATCGGACTACCAATGAGTTGATGAAACATTATTGTACATCCTCAACCGAGATGTGATGTTGGTAAACATACACAATGTTTCATTCTCACACTCTTGGTTTGGAAATGATAACTTCAATTCACAACATATAATCATTCACTATTGTTGGCCATCCACACCACATGAAATAATCATTATTTTGGTGATATATACATAGTTGGTTGTTAATGAACATAAACAAATGGTGGGGAGAATATAAGCAACAATATCAAAGAGAAATATTTTCTAGCTATGGGAATAATTGAAGGAAAAAACAAAGCCTAGAGACAAAGCTAATACTAAATTCATAGAAAAAAAACCTATCCATACATGTTGTTGGAGAGAAAGGTGCAAGGAAGTTGTACTCATAATTGCATTGAGCATAAAAGGTAAAATTGAAAGACCTGATTATCAATACATTTCCATCTAGTTGTTGTGTGTAGGTTATAGTAGATAACAGTGGGCCATTGGTTGGCATATTACATGCCATTATGAAGACATATATATTTGAAAAAGACAAATAAATATAGAATAGATTTTAATTTCAACAAAGGATCTGTGTTGGTGAAGCGAGTGGCCTATAAGTCTGTCATTTACAGATCACCTTATGAATTATTTATCTAGAAATTCTTTCACTATTTTTATTTAAGAATTAATTATCTTAGTCCATACCATATATTAAGTTAATACAGACCAAAAAGAAAAAAAAAATGATGATGGATATTTAATAAGTTTGAAAATTATTTAAAAAAAAAAATTCATTCAATTTTTCAACATAACTAAATATTGCATCAATCAATTTTAATATGTTAGCTTAACAAAAATTATAGATTAAAACACATGAAACCTTGAGATTTAAAGGAAAAAAAAAGACATGTCAACTAAAGGCTTGTTTCTTAACGCCTACATTGGATTCTAGATATGTATTTTCATATTCCATCTCCCCTTGGTTTTGTTGAATTGTATCCTCTTTCATAACATCTACTTTGACAAACCAAAGAGAGACCTTTGGAAGTGTGCTTCTCAATTTTCTTGTTTTAAATGTCCACCCTTGTTTCCAATTCTACATTCTTGACTAATTGAGCCTCCAACTATGAAGACGTATTACTATTGTAATGAGAGAATGCAACATATAGGTCTTATATTTAATGTGTATTCATATAGAGGACCCAACAAAGATTTGAGATTTCACATGGAGCACAACAATTAGAGAATCTATGACCTTCTATGTCATAGGGAATCAAGCTAATAGAACCAGAACCAAGGGATATACCAATCAAATGCAAGGGGCACCCATTATCATTATACCAAAGAAAATCTAAACCATTTCCCCATTGAAAGATAAACCAAACCCAAAGTGTTAAGCCTTCCTAGATTAGAGGGTGAAATAAGTAGAAGTTGTATTAAGCTAACTAGAGAATAACCATAAAAACCACAAAAAACCATAAAATAAATTCCACCTATGTTGTATGAAACATCTCATTAAGCTTAAAGACACTCTCATTTTCTACATAAAGACATAAGGGAGACATAAAGACATAAGGGAATAGTACAAAGGGAGTAGCTATCCCAATTCTAATGTTTTGGTTAAACCAATTTATGAGAAATATACAAGAGAAAGGTCTCCCCATTTGAATCAACATTAAAGATTGAAATAAATCAATAAAAAATTGATTATTAAAAAATTTCAAATAACTATAAAGTTTTTTTTTTTTTTTTTTTATCTTCATCCACTTAAAAAAAATCAACCCAAATTGGATTTCTTGTAGTGTTTGGCTCAATTAATTTCACATATATTGATGGGGCACAATCAAGGATGATAAGCTAATTGATCATATAAATCCCTAAGCTAATTGATCATAATAATTGGTTTTAGGCAATGACGTGGGTTTAGAGGATACTTGCAGAATGGCCCTCTGCTCCCTTGTTGGATGTTTATCTTATAAATTCCTGAGCAATGACTCTCTAGAGAACTGGATAAAGCTGCATTGGGCTCCCCTCCTAGGCTATACCCCTGGGGTTTTATACCTTACAAAAGGTTGGCTGGGGTTCATATGCAACTCTCCTGAGGATGCCTCCCTCTTACTTAGTTCGTTTTGGGTATTGGGGGGCAGTAGTCTGATGCTGAAGCGGTGGAGGATTGCTTTCAATCCAGATACTGAGTTCTTTCAATTTAGACACCTCTGGGTACTACTTCCTGGCCTCCCACTGTACCTGTGGAATGAAGGTGCATTAAGGGCCATTGGTGACACTTTGGGGAGGTTTATTTCACTGGACACTAAAGCTCTCAGTTCCCTAGTGCGAAAGATGGGCCGAATTCTTGTTGAGGTGGACATTTTCAATGGTTTGTCGGAATCTATCGTGATCGATTGGAGAGGGCATTCCTTTTCCCAGCCACTGGACTATCTTGGGATGCCATTCCGCTGCAACATCTGTCGCAAAAATGGTCACCTACATCGTGACTGTAAGGGGAAACTATTGGAGGAGCATTCTGAAGAGGAAGAGCTGCTGAGGAGGCCTTTTGAGTATACAGATTTGGACCCCTCCCTGGATTTCTTGATTGGGTCTTCGGGAGCCTCGTCCTCCTTACACGAACCGGATTCATCTATTACTGTTAAGATTCAGACTGTCTATCCTCTCTTGTTTAATTCTCTAACTGGGGAGGAGAAGGAAGCCCTTAATCGTTTGGAATGGTTAAGGGCCTCCACTATTCCATTTAAATCCAACACTTGTCCCTTTTTCCTTAGTCCTCATTGCTGCTCAAAGACACCCTCTGCACCTTGTTGTCCGGATGATTCCTGTCCTGGAACCTTACCTTTGGTCTCTCTGACTGCTAACCCAACGCCCACTTCTCTACCAGAGTCAGAGGACCCTACTATTTCGTTTTCTATGCCCTCCAGATTGGTTCAGCCTTTAGTTAGCCCATCCCTTCCTTTGCAGCCTACAATGGTTCTTTCCCCTTCTACTCTCTCCGACAGTGAGTTGGTGCCCTCCACTTCCACTGAGGAAGATATCCCCCTTAACTCAGCCATCCTGCCAGGCTATCAAGAATCTGAGGAGGAGGCCTCTATACTCACCAAAACCCTTGATTCCTTGTTACCCGGACATGCTGTCCTAGGGCTCACACAACCGTTGTCTGTAGTTCTTGGTAAGAAAGTTGTTTCCTCTTCGAAAATTGGCTCAACTTCTTCTCAGTTAGTCGGGAAGGGGGGGAAAGATTTCTCTTGGTCACGAGGTCTGGCCTCTGAACTGTCGCCTGTCAAAACCAGAAGTTCTTGAAAGAAACTGCTTAGTTCGAGTCATTCAGAGGATGTTTGCGTTCCAACTTCCCCAGTTTCAGGGGCCCTGAGAGCTTTGAAGGCCCAAGCAAGGGCAAAGTGATGATTTTTCTCTCCTTGAATATCCGAGGGATAGGAGGCACCCTCAAAGCTGCCTTGGTTCACAGATTGCTTGATCGTACAAGGCCAGACATTGTGTTTTTTCAAGAGACTCTGTCGGATGAAAAAAAAAGCTACAGAATTCTTACTCCTACTTTGTCCCTCTTGGGCTACTATTGCTGTAAATTCTTTAGGTTCTTCGGGAGGCTTAATGGTTGCTTGGGATCCAAACCTCTTCGAGTTAAAACCATTTCTGACCATCAGTGGTATTTTATTAATTGGCAGTCGTGCATCCACAAAAAAGGAGGTGGCTTTCCTCAATATCTATGGTCCGTGTAAAGATAGACAACTCTTTCTGGAGTACTTTTGCTAAGAGTGGTTTGAACTCTATCCGAAACATCATCATTGCCAGGGATTTAAATTTCATTCTATCTTTGGAAGAAAACTGGGGCGGTTCATTCATTCCAGGCTCTGTGGAATTGTTCCTGAGAATCCTACTCTCTTATTTGAAACTAGTTGATCTAAAGCCAACCAAATTGACCCCCACTTGGTGTAATGGGTGAGGAGGGCCTCATCCTACGGCCAAAAGACTAGATAGATGTTTAATTTCTAAAGCGTCTGTTTCTTCTCTGGGCCTCTCCAGGGCGTGGGTTGATTACCCTTTTGTCTCCGATCATGCTCCTCTTTTAATCCAATTTGAGAATGCTCCGGTTTACAATCCCTTTCCATTAAAATTTAATTCTTTGTGGTTGCAGGAGGCCGATTTTGTAAGCATGTTTCATAATTTATGGAGCGATCCCTGTTTCCTATCAGAGGAAAACAACCAACAGCGCATGGTATGGAAGCTCAAAGAGTTTAAATTTCACATGCAGAAATGGCAGTCCGAGCTCTTATTATTGAAATCGAAAACAGTCAAAGGCTGGGAATCCGAAATTAGTAGACTGTTATTAAAATCTGCTGATGGAGCGTTGTCGTTGGAGGATGCAGGATACCTTAGAGCGCTAGAATATAACAGAAATA
>JZKD02S1673463.1:168706-191368 GCA_000966675.3 Picea glauca | reverse complement strand
TTAATATCATTTAAAATTTGTAAAAATAGAATTTTTATTACTAAATTCTTTATATAATTTTGTTTATAAATTTAAATAATTTCAAATAAAATGAATTTGAAATTAAATTTTATCTATTTATTAAAATGGGGAAAATGGTATTTTGATTATTTTTTTAAAAAATGATATGTTTTTTTTTTTGTTAATTTATGTGGGATCTGTTGGCTACGAAACTGCGACTTGGGGATATTTAAGCCGTCAAAATCAACAACCCTTAACATGGTTGGATTTTTTCTCTCCACAGGTTTCGAACCGGTGATTTTAACAACACGGAGTGGCTTAACAACACACTCTGTCACCGACTATCCTACACCTCAGAGACCTAAAAAAATTATGTTAAAAAGATCTTTCAAATTATTTGTTCCAGAAAAACAAAATCTTGTACGAAATTCTCGACATTTGATGTTGAATTTGACCCATCGATTTGCTAATTTAATAACATATAATTTATTAAAAAGAGCAACGACAAAACTAAAATGTTGATATAGGATAATAATGACAGCAAAGTCGTCCATTACATTAAAGCTTCCCTTTCTCACTAGTGACTTTTCAGTTGTAAAGCAACGATGAGATTTAAATAATGTAAACACCCAAATATTCGGCCTCTCACATGCTGAATGTCATTCGTTGGTCCATCCACTCTTGAAATTATGAAATTATGAAGTTAATCCATACTTTGTTTTAGTCAAGTCTATGTAATAATGCAAACATCCACTCTATAAAAATATGAAGTATAATGAGAGGTTAATCTATACTTTGGTTTATTCAAGTCTCTTTGTAATAATGCAATTTTTAAAAAATATAAGGTGTTTATGAGAGGTTAGTCCATAATACTTGGTTTTAGTAAGTTTTTGTTTTTGTTGTAATAATGTAAATATTCACTTTTAAAAATATGAAGTATTATGAGAGGTTAATCCATTGTTTTGGTCAAGTCTTTTGTAATAATGTAAATATTTATTTTTCAAAAATATGAGGTATTATGAAAAGTTAATCTAGTCAAGTCTTTGTAATAATACAAACATTCACTTTGAAAAAGGATGAAGTATTATGAGAGGTCAATTCATACTTTGTTTTAATTAAATCTTTGTAATAGTGTAGACAACTTTGAATTATAGGAATTGTAAGTATTTGACAAAAATATGTTTTCTCATTCTTTTTTATAGAATTTGTAGTAGTCAAAACAAATAAACAAAGAGGTATTTCATAAATGTAAAGTATCTAAGTAGGATAATATGGTGTACCTAGGAAAGTGTTGATATCCTTTCCTATTACGGACAAGAGTCAACTTCATAGGGTACCCTTATAAAATGTTATTAAGATCCCTTTTATAGATACCACATTTTTCTCTCTTAGATTTTCCATATACTTATTCAAACAATAAATTTTAAAGATTCATATCATGTACACCTAAGAGTGGACCAGGTGATAAAATAATTGAAAGGACAATTGATAAGTTACAGTAGAAAAATAACAACCATGATTGCAATATACAAGATAACTACATCGATTCCATCAAATTCAATCATTTGAGCAATGAGAAAAAATATTCAAAGAAGACTATTGGTGGTCGAAAACAGAGGGTTTTAAATGATTTTATTCATTTAATATCATAAGATGCATAGGAGAAACATACTTAAAATCTCATGCTTATATGAAAGTCAGAAATCACAAAAGTTATGAACTCCTATAATATAGCTCTGCAAGAGTCTTTAAAAAGAATATTACACATAGATTGTTCAAGTTCGAATAGAATATTTGCCTAAAGCACCATAATTTTCTTAATACTTAAACGATAAAATGAGTGTGTTTGTCCTAGTGGAATGGGATGGGGCTCATGTGGACCAATTATAATAGCAGACCTAGAAGATGAAAAAAAAATCAACCAACTATCGACTTTATCAGTAAACAATAAATTAATAAGGTTGGATGATCGTAGATTGGGAAGAAAAAAGGGAAATGCTTCGATAAACGAGTGTACTCACAAAAATGAAAGTGGAATGATGGATGGATGGATCTTCCCTGTACTCACAAAAATGAAAGTGGAATGATGGATGGATGGATCTTCCCTTCTCTTTGTTGAGCCTTCATATATATATATATATATATATATATATATATATATACCAGGAACTTGATTCCTTTCAGTTCAACAACTTCTTGGATCAGTAATCTATTTAAACAAACTCTTGAGCCACTCTTCAATATACTCTTTTAACAATGGTATTGTTATGTTCTACTTCACTCGAAGAAAGAATATCTCATCTTGCATTTCTTTGAACTTAGAGTGTAATTCTTGAATTGATGATAGATGGTCTTCATTTTCATTCACAAAATTAACTAACCATGATTTAATCTCATCCTTTGGAAAGTTAGTGAGGTTATCAAAATCACTATCCCACGAATCTTTGAGTATGTTTAACTCTGTTTCCAATTGCTCCTTGGTTAATAACTTGGATTCTCTTACCAATTGCAGGCCCTCAAGTTTCTTAACTATCTCAAGTGATTTCAAAAATGAATCAGTTCTTTTTCCATCAACCTTTTCACAACTTGAAATTAATTCCTAGAAGATTTATATTCTTGCCAACCATCCAACCTTTACTTGCTTTATTCTATTATCTGAGGGAAAGTATTGTTGTTTCATAGTGAAGTCACTCTTACTTGTCACTCGTGCAACAAATATGCTTAGATTTTTTTTACAGAAAACTCATCATTTTCCAAATTCTGTTGTAGTTATTCCATAAAAGAAGCAACTCTTTGTGCCAAATTTCTCAAGCTAGTGCTGACTCCCCATGCCTCTAAGATGATATTGAGCCATTTATTGATGTTTTATATGACATACATCCTTGTGCCACTTAACGACTTGGAAAATTTCCCGACTTTAGATTCCATGCCTGTTGTATCTTTTGGAATTGGATCTGGAGCAATAATGGATAATGGTTCAACAAATAACAACTTAGGATCAAGGGAGTCTTCCAGATAACTTATTCTCCTTTTCAATCTAATATTTTCAAGCTCTATCTTAGAAATGGAATGAGATATATAATCTCCAATAGTTAAGTGAAAATTAAGAATTCTACAGGGTCCAACACCAGAGACATCTACCTCTGAATTCCATCTTTCAGTAAAAAAATTATTTTTAACATTAACTCTCTCAATTTGCAACTTCTTTTCCTCTTTATTGTACTTCGTATTGTGCAAGGTGAATGATTGTTCTTAAAAAAAAATTGTTTCCTCTCAAGACAACTCTTATACTATATGTTGGCTCTCTGCAATCTATAATGCAATCCACTCAGGCGCATTGTTATCATCAACCTCCATTTAAACAACATTATTCATTGGGTCCTCAGAACTCTAAGTACTCTTTTTGTTGGTACTCCTTTTTCTTTTTGTCTGTGTAACAGTGTGTATTTTCTCAATATTTAAATGAGGGGGGCCATCTTCATCATCTCCTCATGTACACCTTTCATTACTCTCTCCTTTACCCATACTAGGCTCTTGGATCGTTGAGTAGAGGAGGAACTCTTGTGTGGGAGGGAAGTAGAGATAGTGTGATCACCAATATCTATTATGCGTCTTTGTTGATGCTCCCTCTTGGATTATATATTTTTGACTTGGGAGTTTTAACTAACTCGTGCAACCAAGTCATCATCACATATCTCTTCATATTTCCTCAAGATTACTTTGTTGGTGTTTGGATCATTGACATAAACTTCATTCATATATTCTCTTCTATTCTTGTGAAAGTAGTATTGTAACCAACTAAAGATATGTGAGAAGAAAATATTCCTTCAAGTTCAAGACCCTTGCAAGCTTCAACTTCATTCAAAGGGAACAAATTCAGTAATTCATAAATTTGGGTCAAATGGGTTAATCCCTTGACTGAAATGTCGAAAACATGGAAAGGTAAGGAAATGAATTGTCGTTTCCTATTTTTATCACAGAAGGAAGACCATGACCTATATCGCCTGCACACTTCAATGAAAAAATACCCGTCAATAACAAAATTGGCAAGAAGCAATTGTATGAACCTTCAAATCCATATAATGTGATGTATGTAAATTTCTCTTTATAGACACAATTTCCCTTTTGTTTAAGAAAATCTAAAGTTTTCTATGAAACTCTCATCGTTAGTGTTTCAGTAAGGATGTATCGAAACTCTTTGATGGTTTTTTCATGAATCTAGTAGAAATGAAAGGGTGCCTTGTGTTTCCACAATACATGATACCATAATTGAGCATGATCATTTTCAACATCAACATTACCCCTTGAGGGTAATCCTCCAAATACATTACAATATGTGATGGTCAATCCCAAATAAGAGATCATGAAAAACCTCTTTGTCTTCATATAGTTGGAGAGTTGATAAGAGATCTCATTTGAGATAATCTCGGCCCAGTAAAATATGACTTCCTTTTGAAAGGATAAATATAGCAAATATAATACATACCTTGGAATATGGGATGTGGATTCTCATCCCATCAACCATAAAAAAATCCAAGTGAAATTGTGATATGGATCAGATAGTAGGTTAATATCAACTTGAGTAGTATCAACTAGAATTGTAGAAAATGATGTTAGGAAATGCTCTAACAAGTTCACACCACCACCTCATGAATATAAAAAGGAATCAACTTTCGAAAGATGGACGACTTTGTTCAGGGTAGGAAGTTAACGAATTCTTCTGAAAATACTTGGATTTAGGAGAACATGGTTCTTTCCTTCTGCAAGAGCTAGAATTAAGTTGTGATTTGAGTTGAATTTAACTGCACACAATGAAATTGTTTCTTTGAAGTCGAAAGATTCAAAAATACAGCCTACCTTTACCAAACTAGTTGTCCAAATCTTACTAACAAGAGTTTGCTCAGAAGATAGGCTTGAATACCACTGATATGATTTCAACCAATGGAAATATTTGTTCTGATGAATGAAAGAGTTTATGGTGTCTCCACATAATGGTTCATTTCTTCTTATAGCTTCCATATTTCCCATTTCTTTCAATATGATTTGATATACGTGAAGGTTATCAATATGGGTTACAGAGGTTAAATTGTTTAAAGGATAAATTCATAAATAATCCTTAATGAGATATCCCTTCAACATGTACAATTTCATCAGGATTACACATGAACCATAAATAGAAATTACCATTGATAATAAGGTGCTCTATGGGAAATTGGGATAATTAAGCTTCCTTTACTGCTGACAACCGTATTTTTCCTTGTGAGTTGGAACCTTATTAATGAACCAGAATTTCCTAAAAATGGATGAATTGTTGTCCGGTACAAAAATACACCAAGTATGGGATTCATGGTGTATGAAGGGGATGGGGAGCCAAGTCTTGTGGAGATGGATTCATGCAGAGAAACATTTAATGTAATTTTTTTTGCATGATATGTGACTCGAAATCGAGAAGTATATGACACTACAATAGATAGGAAGAGAGGTACAAATAATGTAGAGAAAAAACTGACGTAGAGAGATAAGATAATGCAAGGGTTGCAAAAGTTGAAAAAAATGACTAAGTATGGAGTATTGTGGAAGATAGGAGTGTGGGATGTTAGAAAAATGGCTAAGTGTTGGAGAAAAATGGGGATTACAGAAGTGCAGAGAGAAAAATGGGGATCATGGAAGTGTGGGGAAAAGGTAATGTATTGAATTCTTGTTACAACCTTATTTTCCACCCTAGAGTCTCATGGGAGACTTATTAATGATAAAATGATAATAAACAATATTTTTTCCTGGATTTTAGTCACTCATGAGGACAGTCACACCTAAAATACTTGACAGAGCATGACTGGTTGCTAGCTGCATAGTTGTTCATCTACAATTAGGTGCTAGATGCAGTACTACTGGGTCATGATCACCTCTGAAATATTCTCAATTTGGTGATTTCCAAGGAGATCAATGCTACATGAGTTGGTTTTTTCATGGAAAGATCTTGGGAACTCTCAATATAGTCGACGTTGACTAAGTTCTAGAGATTTAGAGCCATATCTTAGCCTCCTTCACCAATGTATGTAAGGAAATCCATCCATGGGAAAGAGGAGGAAGAATCATTTACTGGTATATGCTGTTGGATTTTTAGAGGAGCTTCTTCATTCATATTAGCCTTCAGATCAAGTTTTCCTTGCTTGAGTGAGGGTTGAGGAGGATCAAGAGAACAAAGCTTAAGGAGGAATGCTTCATTCATTCAAGGTAACAAAATATTGATGTACTTCTCCATTTTTATGATATAGACCTATGGTTTTCCCATGTCCATATTGATTGTATTCATTTGTAGAAGAGATATCTGATCTCACCTTGAATAGATCAAATTAGATCTAGACTAGTATTGTGATTTCCTAACACTTGGAAAATTCATAGATTGGTATTTGTTTGTTTCTTGTGTGTAGGAAGCAGATTTTGGGAGTTGGAGCTGGATATCGAGAGATGCATCAGTCAAAAACACAATGAAATCCTTTGTTGAAAAGGTATGCCACTCTCCCTCTTCTAGTATAAAAAGGAAACTACTTGTTTGTATATAGGGAAACTATTTAGGAATCTAGACCCATTATCTATCATGGATCGTGGGTGGATCCAAGGGAGGTATGGCTTATCCGTAGGATGGATTTATCCACAATAGAACTAGTGACTCTAATGGGGAGGAATCTTTGATTCTTCTCTAGTTCAAATTTCCCCTTTCCTTTTAGTCTTGTGAAACTTTTCTGCAATTCATAGTCTTCCTTGACACTCCCTCAAAGAGAAGATCTTGCATATTTGTCAGGTCTAGGATTTTTTCCAAAATTATGCAGATGGTCATGACTAGATAGTTCACACCATAGTGACCAGTTGCAGGTTGTATACTTGCTGGGTCACGACTCCTTGCCGATTGTTGCTAGTTGTATACTTTAGATCTGAATTTTCTTGAGCCTTGTGAGCCTGTGTATGGTCTAATAGCCTAGTTATTCTCTCTGTTTGAGCCTCTTTCATTGTTGCTTGTGTTCAAGTGAGTTTTAGGTGCCTGGAGTGTTTTGTTTGAGATTGTTTGGTTGTTTGATTTTGCTACTTGGTGATTGCAAATCTGGGCATCCTTCCCAATAGATCTCATTATATATGGTAGTGTGTATGTTTCTCCTTTTCATCTAGTTTATTAGTATTCATAAAGTTGTGCATTGCTAGGTCAATTTCCAATTTTAGGCCTTTGATTCTATAGTGACATTGGAGTGTTCTTAGTGCATCACTAATAATATCCTACATACATTGTTTGTTGATTGTTTTTTTTATATGCATTTTCAATTTCTTATCTTACAATAACTTTTCATTTTAGAAAATCAAAAAATAAAAACAAAAACAAAACTTGTTAGGGTTAAGCAACTTGGGTGTTTAACAAAAAGTTGCATTGGAGTGCTTTGCATTTGAATATCTTGTTTGTGTCTTTGGTTTGTATTGCATACTTGCTACATGTTTGTGAGGTTATATTTTTTGTTGTAAAACTGAAAAGGACAATTTTTTTCTTCCTTTCCTTAGTTAGAGTTCATTGAAAGAGAAAATTGCATATCTTGCATGCATTTTTCTCTTCTTTGGATTTGGAAAGAGATTACAAACACATTTAGAGTTTCATCCATTCCCTTGACTAAACAACATCCATTAAGAAAAAGAATACGTAATTTAAAAACAATTAGAATATTTTTCTTTCTAGCAACACTGACATAGATAAGATTAAAGCCTTGGTGTAGGATTGGAGAGTTAACACTCCAAGATCAAAAATCACAACCTATAAGTCATTAAAGAGTGCTTAAATCCTTTTTCACAACCGGTATGTCGGGAAGCTCTTCTAACACATGATTCAACCACGAGGTCACATTGAAGAAAGTAGGGTGATTACCCCTCTCTTCTTGTTTTGTGTTTGATAGGTTGCTTCAAATACTATGTGTACAGAGGTCTCAAGGTGCCAAACCTCTCTATGAGGTAGTGTTCTTGAGGCTTCGAGATTAGTTTTTCTACCCATCATACATGTGGTTAGATGATCCAGATTTATGAGCATAACGAAATGAAAACATAGATTTATAACATTAACATAGAGACACAATAAATAACAAAGGCGATATAGTAAAATTGGACTTGTATTAAATAAGAAATATGATGAAAATGTAAAATGCAGACTGAAACAAGCTTTCTAGAATGGTGACAACTTATCTTTGAGAAGAGATGTTATGACTACACCCATTAGCAAGAAGATGAGTACAACGAGGATTTTAAGGCCTTTCTACAATAAACATGAATGCCAAAACCATAGAAATCCAAAAACCTAACCCTAGGAGATGAAGCGCCAAAATTCATGTGGGCCCCATTGGGGTAAGTTAGTACATCAACTTCTCAGGGTTGTAACTTTTGCATACGATCTTTGTTTAGGGCACACAATAATTCATTGGAAAGGTATCGACAAGGATATTCATTTTGGGGGATTAATGAGGGCCTTAGCATATCATTGAGATGCCCAATCATGAAAAAATGTCGTTTAGGTCCTCAAAAATGTCCCCGAAAGTTTGGGAACTGAAAAACTGCTAAAAATAGTAAATTTCCATAAAATTATTTTGATCCAGCTGGAATAGGTGGGTGGTCACAAATTTCCTCCTAGATAAATCCTCCCCCTTAGGAAGCAATGGTATCCATTGCATTGAGATCCCCCATCATATGAGGAAATGTTTGTTGAATTTGTCCCCTAGTGAACCACTTTCCTTGGTGCAGGAATTGCCCTACTTTAACAACTCGATGAAGATGGATCCTTTGTTGGCGAGTGCCCTTGACCTATGTGTCCATGATATGATCAGTGGATGCTTGTTCCATACAGTCAACGTTGAGATATGTTGGTTTCAATAATTATGCTATCTCTGAGGTGTCCAATAATGGTGGAAAATATGGCCGAAGGAGGTCCACATTAAACACTGGGTGCAAACCAAGGAAGGGGGGAATGTTGAGCTCAAAATAATTGTCACCCATAGCCTTGGTGATGGTGTAAGGTCTGTAATAGTGTGGATGGAGCTTTCGATGAGGCCCTATAAGGTGTTCTTTCTGCAAGTGAAACCAAACTTTGTCTCCCACCTGAAACTTGTGTGGCACCCGGTGTTGATCACAGTGCTACTTGTACTTGGCATTGGACTTATGTAAAATAACCTAAACATGTTGGAGGATGTGTTGGATCCACTCAATGAATCGGGTGTCTTTTTCAGCTTTATTCATAGCACGGGATGAATCTTCCTGGGTGGCCGCAAGGGGTAGTGCAACATCCATGGGACCTAATGCTTGAAATCCCAACCCAACCTAAAAGGGGTTGTGGTCAGTTGAGCTATGTATGGATCTTTTGTAGCTGTGTTGAACATAGGTAAGACCCTTGTCCCATGTGTGGTGGTTCTTGGAATTGTACATGCACGGGATATGCACGATCATCCGGTTGAAGACCTTGATTTAGCCATCCATCTGGGGGTGGAAGGCAGTGGATTTGGTGAGCTTGGTGTTCAACAGTGATGAGAGGCTCGAATAGGATGTGCTGAGAAACCAACCGTCCTGATATGAGATAATGGTTTGTGAGATACCAAAATTTACCTACAATAGTTCAAAGAAGAGCTTGACAATGGCCTCTGTTGTGATGCTCTTCTTGTAGGCGGCCAAAATCGCCATCTTGGAAAAGTGATCGACAACCACAAAAACATAGACATCTCCCCGCTTGGTGGACAGAAGGCCCGACATGTAGTCCATTGAGATGGATTCCCAGGGCCTGTCAGGAGTAGGAAGAGGGGTGCACATGCCTTATTTATTAGTGGTCGGTTTGTAAATAACATAGGTAGTGCAGGACTAAATATACTTGTTGACATCCTGTCGAAGTTTTGGCGAATAGAAGTGTTGCTTCAACACTTCCACTATATTTTCCAAGCTAAAGTGTCATAGCACCCAACTTTACTGAGATTCCCAAATTAGCTTCATTCACTCACTTGATGGAATACAGAGATGGCCCAGATGGCACAACAACCCATCCCGAAGATGGAAATTAGTGACAAATGTGTTTGCACCCAACATTTGGTAGGTGTTGGTGAAGTCAGGATCTATCTCATAGAGGTGGACCCATCTGTAGGTCTCATGGCCGCAAGAGTCTAGCACCATGGTGAGTGCCACAACTAAATGTCGGCTGAGGAAATCAACGATTCGGTTGGTACTTCATGTTTTATACTTGATGTTGAGGTGGAATTGTTACAAGCATGTGAACCACTTTTGTTGGTAGTCATTCTGCAATTTTCCTTGTGTCTGCATGAACTGCAATGACTTACGATTAGTTTGGATGACTGTCTCCTTCCCGAGAATGTAATTCTTCCACTGGCGGCAGGATTTCACAATGGAGTAAATTTATTTTTCGTAAGTAGGGTACTTATGGATGACATATGATAATATCTCACTATAATAGGTCACGAGGTGGCCGTGCTAAGTGAGGACTGCTCCCACAACATTTTATTAAGAATTTGTCTCGATTTCAAAGGGTTGTTGTAGGTCAGGTATTGAAAGCACCGGGGCTGAGAAAAAGCATTTCTTCAGATCAATAAATTCTTGTTGTTGGGACAAGCCCCAGACAAAGTTTTCCTTACCACCACCCCTAGTTACTTGGCTAAGTGCCCTTGCTAAAAGGGAGAATCCCAACATGAACCAATGATAGAAATTAGTAAGGCCTAATAATCTATGAAGCTCAATGAGCGTGGTTGGGGTTGGATAGTCATGGGTGACTTGGATCTTGGTTGGATCCACATGCACACCATGCACATCAACAATGTATCCTAGGTAGTGGAATCTGTCCATGCCGAAGGATCATTTTTCCAAGTCGGCATATAGCTTGTGTTGCCACAGAGTGTGCAGAACCTACTGAATGTGTTGCAAGTGTTCCACCCAAGTCATGTTGTAGATGAGGATTTCATCCAGATACACCACTACAAAATAATTGGTTAAAGGTTGCAATATATCGTCCATCATCCTCATGAAAATTGTTGGGGAATTTGACAAACCAAAGGGCATGACAAGGCATTCAAAAATACTTTATTTTGACTTGAAGGCAGTCTTCCATACATCTATCTACTCTATTGGGACTTGATGGTAGCCAGACTTCATATCAATCGTACTGAAGTATTTGGCTCCCTTGACCTGACCAATATTTTGTTGGACATAGTGGTACAATATTGTCATTGATGTCAATAGGGTGCAAAAGAATCTAGTATAAACCCAAAGCCCAGAAGGAAGGACATTAATCAAATCTTATAAGGGAGAGTGCATTGAAGAAACACTATCAGGATTGAAATCCCCACAGTAAAACTCCCAAAAAATCAAGGAAGAATCATGTCCGTTGATATAGTTCGCGAAAAAATATTGGACCATCAGATCACACAGAAGCCAGAGCCTACATAAAGGAATCATGTGTGAAGGATCGTGGAAATATAATTGTCCATTCAAATTTTGGGAGTAATCGCAACTATCATATCAATTAGAACCACTGATCAAAGCTAAGTGGAAGGATAGCATAAGTTTCGGGACATTGGAGATAAGGCAGAGGAACAAACTCACGAAGTCACAAAATTATTCTAGCCATTAGATCAAGGAGGCACCTATGATGAATTCTTGACCATCCGATCAATTTTAGTGGAAGGATAATGTAAGCCACAAATATCCTAGAGTCTTACATTAAATGAACTACCATCAACCATTGACCTGGAATGAAAATATTGGATCCGTCAGATCACAGTAAAGGAAAGAAGATAGTCAAATTCGACGCTGACCACTCTGGTGAAAAGAAGCCAAGAACATGTAAGTTTACCCAAATTATGAAGCCATGAAGTCACAAACTGTCGTCAACCGTTGATCTGGAGTGAAATATTGAAATCATTAGATCAAAGTAAAGGAAAGAATATGGTCAAATCCGGTGTTGACCACTTCGAAGAAAAGAGGTATAAAACATGTAAGTTCACCACAAGGTCAGAGCCTTGAATTCCTGAAGTGAATGAGGGCCATCATATCTTGGAAATGCATGGTGACCATTGGATGAGGATAGGTGGGTTTAATGGTGTTCGACTTCAACATTGACCACTTCGACAAAAAGGGGTGTAAAATATGTAAGTTCACTCGAAGGTTGGAGCCACGAATTCCTGAAGTGAATGAGGGCCATCAGATCTAGGCAATGCATGGTGAACGTTGGATGAGGATAGGTGGGTCCAATGGTGGTCAACTTTGGATCTTACCACTTTGGTGAAAAGGGGTCTAAAACATGTAAGTTCACCCAAAATTCGGAGCCCCGAAGTCCCGAAGTGAATGAGGGTCATTAGATCAAGAATTCAAGTGAAAACTAGATCGTCCGATATATGATCCAAAGGGGAAAGACATATGACAATTCAAGATATCCACATCAGCAAGATCATGTTAGAAAGGACACATGGCACAATCATATGGTGACAAGTGTCAAGGTCCAGTTGGCACTTTAGGTATACGTAAGTCATGAATCTAGGTGACATGTGGCAAACACTCAACCAATGACACATCAAAAGTGACGTTATCAATCTATGCCACTCCAGGAGTATGCCCTTTGGGGATATCTAGTTTCTCCTACCAACAACTACCCAAAGTGTCGAAGGGTGAAATTCCAAAGTGAATGAGAACTGTCCATCTCAACATGCAATTAAAATGTGACCATTGACCTTGATAAGTGATTAAGAACATGTTTGGATTGACTCTTGGCCACCACCTGTGGTCATATGGAATAGAGGTCCCGAAGTGTTTTTGTGCGAAATTTAACACACAAAATAAGAAATTTATCTCAGTCAATAAGGAACGTTGAACCAGATAGGATCTAAAATTTGCCCCGATTTATCATAAGTAATCCAATACTTGCAATACATTAAAAAGATAATAAAAAATCTTAGATCTGATCAACATATATTGAGAATGAAATAAAGAGGCATGGGATCGAGTTAAAATGAAATTGATCCATATCAATGATCGATTTATGAAAATCCTTCTCACTAAATTGAAAATATTTCACAATAATTTATGAATAATAATGGAGAAAAAAAATGTTATTATTGTTAATTTAAATGAAGAGGTATGATGGTCCAAATAAATGGACACAATGCTTCAATGCTCACACTAGTTGGAAAACTATATAAGAAATAAAGAACAGTGAAGAAGAAGTGTCTATGTACTTCATATTAGAAGATCAAAGCAGAAGTAGAGTCCAAGAAGAGGAACTAATGATACTTACACAGTGAGGGTGGAAGGGAGGAGCAATGAAGGATTCATATCCTTTACTAGATAAGGGAGTTGGTGCTCTAAAGAAAAGGGAGTTGGTTCTTCCTACAGTTGGTGCCCTAAAGAAAAGGGATTTGGTGATTATGAGGGTTGGTGCCCTAAAGACAAAGGAGTTGGTGCTTCCTATGGTTGGTGCCCTAGAAAAAAGGGAGTTGGTCCTTCCAAGGGTTGGTGCCCTGAAGAAGGGGATTTGTGTCTCCTATATTTTGTGCTCTAAAAAGGATCGATGTCCTTCACTATTCTTTATAAAACCTTGTAATTCATGTTAATTATATTTATATAATTTATTTTAAATACAAGTCCATTGTTGATCTATTGTGGTAATTAATAAAATATCAAAGTAATTGCTAATTGTTGGAAAAGGTTAATACTGATTCACCCCCCCCCCTAAGTATTTCCAACAATTGGTATTAGATAAAGTTCCTTAAACACAATCTAATAACTAGAAGGTAGATCTTAGAATAAATGGATCAACAAGAAGGAATGTCTTCCAACAAAGCACCATTGGTCAATGGAGTTGGCTATGCTCTCTAGAAATTAAGAATTAAAATCTTGTTGTTGGCTCTTGGTTTTGATGTTTGGAAATCTATTGTATATGGTTACACTGCACTAGCCAATCCACCCACAGATATTATAGGAAAGGAAAGTTGCAATGACAACTCAAGAGCAGTTAATGCCATTTTAGGAGGATTGACAAATTCTATATGTGTGAAGGTTATGCATTGTAAGTCAGCTAAGGAAATTTGGGACAAATTGGAAGTTGTAAATGAAGGAGATAGCAAATTCAAAGAAGACAAAGTACAAACCCATAGAACTCAGTTTGAAAATTTGAAAATGAAAGAAGAAGAGAACATTGTTGAATACTTTCATAGGGTAGATGAGGTAGTTAATTCAGTCAGAGAAGAAGGAGAATAACTTAATGATAAACCTATTGTACAAAAGATATTAAGATCATTACCTATGAGATATGTGCCAAGATTTCTACAATTGAAGATAGTCCAGAACTTGACAAACTCACTAGTAGATCAGCTTCATGGAATTTTTACAGCATATGAGATGAGAAAAGGGAATGAAAAACCATCGAAAAGAGAAACAAACTTTAAATCATCTAAAACAAAGATGAGGTAGGAGAAAAATAGCAATGACAAGTTATCAAATATATCTTATCAAGAAACTGCCAACTTCATAAAGAAACTCAAGAAAGGGACTCATAAATACAAAGGAAAGATTCCTATAATATGTTTCAACTATGGAAAAATTGGACACTTTGCCAATAAATTTCCCTATCCTAAGCAGGAGGAAAGTGATGATGAAATAACCTTCAAATATCACAAGAAAAGAAAAACTAATGATAAAAATAAGTTCTATAAGAAAAAGAAAACGTTCTTCACCCAAGAAGACAATAGCTCATCGGAAGAAAATGAAGAAGAGGAACCAAAGATTCTATTTATGGGAATAAAAAATCAAGATGATAATCATTCAGAAGATGAAGAAGAATTCAATCGTGTAATTGAAGAACTAAGAAAAACAAAAAAACAAAACAGGTTACTAAGGGAAGAACTTCTAGAGATTAAAGAAGCTACTAAATCAAGAGAGAAGGAAGTTTCCAAAACCACCAATGAGTAAAAACAATTTATTATTAAGCTAAAAACTCAACTCCAATAAACCAAAATAATATAAGAAATATTGAATAAAGAACTCAGTGAAAAACAACAAATGTGTAAGATATTGGAGGATGAAATAGTTCAACTAAAAGGGAAACTAGAAAAATAAGATATCCAGTCTAAATTTGAAAGTAGCTCAAAAATATTGAATAACATTCTTAGCAGTCAAAGATCATCAAATGATAAGACAGGACTAGGATATGATCCCTCTACAGAACAAAAAAATGACAAAATCAACTATGCAAATGTTCTTAAGAAACCCATAAATAGAAAAGAAAAAAAAAAACAAGAACAATACCAATTGAAACTATCCCAAATAAACATAAATATGCACCTTCTACTAATGAAAAAGATAACGAGAAGAATAGAATCATCAGAAGGAATCCCTGTAACAAAAATCAATATATCTTCCTTGGTTATTTCTATTCCTGCAAAAAATTTGGACATAAAGCAATACAATGTAAAGATTATAGAGAGGACAATCAAAGAAATGTTCAAATATATGGAAATAATAAGGATAATGAAAAAAGAAGAAACTATAAGTCCTTCTCTCCCTTACAAAACTACATCGTTGAATGTTACAAATGCAACAACTATGGTCATAAAGATAGTGAATGTAGATGGCCAAAATATGATAAAAGGACAAGTATTCCCAATAATAAAAAAAAGTATGGAAGAAAAAGAAAACAGAGTGCAATGTAGCCTTATATGGGAGAAATCAAGGATGTCAGTGGTATATAGACAGTGGATGTTCCAAACACATGACTGGAGATCAAAGAAAATTTTTCAGTTAAACTAGAAAGGAAAAGGAAAAGTAAGTTTTGGAGATAATATGTGAGACAAAATACTGGGAAAAGGCAATGTTAGTTTAGGAAATAACAAAACCAAAGAAAAAGATGTACTTCTAGTAGAAAATATCAAACCTAATATCCTAAGTGTAAGTCATACATGTGATTAGGGTCACATACTTACTTTTGATTCTCACTTAGAACATCTAGCAATGTATGCATCCTTAATATAGATGAAGCAGAAAAATGTTGTTTAAGCCAAGTAGATGAAATTTGGCTATGGCATAGAAGATTGGGACATTTAATCTTTGACAAATTGATCAAATCCAATGAGAAAGAAGAATTTAGGGATCTACCAAAAGTTATTAAGCCTTTAAATTCTATTTGTAAACATTGTCAAATAGGAAAGC
Organism: Picea glauca; assembly: GCA_000966675.3. NCBI lineage: Eukaryota > Viridiplantae > Streptophyta > Pinopsida > Pinales > Pinaceae > Picea > Picea glauca. The sequence continues at coordinate 175,156 of JZKD02S1673463.1, read as the reverse complement.
AAACAAGAGTTAGGTTCAAAACAAAAGAGCATTCCACAACAAAACCATTATAACTTATTCACATAGATCTATGTGGACCTACCATAACTAAAAGTACTTATGGTGAACAGTATTTTATGTTGATTTTTTATGACTACACAAGATTGACTTGGGTATACTTTCTAAAAGAAAAATCATAAGCCTTTGAGAAGTTTAAAACATACAAATCCCTTTTAGAGAATGAAATGGATCTCAAAATTAAATTTATGAGATCATACAATGGAGGAGAATTCACCTCTAAAGAGTTCATTCAATTATGTGAAAATCATGGTATCAAAAGATATTTTTCATCTCCCAAGACTCCTCAATAGAAAGGAGTGGTAGAAAGGAAAAACAAAACAGTTCAAGAAGATGTAAGAACCATGCTAAATGAAGCCAAGCTTCCAGATTTTTTTTGGAAAGATCCAATATACACAACAGTCCACATACTTAATCGAGATCAGTTGACACCCAACCATGACAAAACCCCTTATGAACTATGGTTTGGCAGGCCAGCATCTGTAAAACAATTTAGAATTTTTGGAAGTAAATGTTAGATTAATAATGATGAAGATAATTTAGGAAAGTTTGATCCAAGATGTGATGAAGGAATATATTTAGGCAATTCATATAATAAGAAATCATATAGATTTTATAATATTAGACTACTAAAGATAGTGGAAAGTGCCAATGTAAATATAGATGATCTAAAAAAGAGCATATCCCAAGACATTGATAAACAAATCTTAACAAAAATATGATGATGTAAAATATCAACAAGAAGAGGATGATGTATAATGTCATCAAGAAGATGGTGATAATGAAACATAGGAAAATGAACCATATATTGATGAAGAAGACAATGAATAAACACCCTTGCCAAAAGATCCATAAAAAAGAGTTCAAAAGAATCATCCTGAAATTCAAATTATTGGAGATAAAAATGTAGGAGTGGAAACAAGAAGGAAACTCACTTTTGACTCGGAACAAGAAATGTTATCCCTAATAGAACCTAGGTCATTTAAATAAGCTAGAAAAATTAAAGATTGTATAAAATCAATGAATGAAGAACTAGACCAAATAGAGAAGAACCAGAATTGGGAACTAGTTCCAAGACCCAAGGACAAGAACGTGGTAGGAACCAAGTGGATCTTCAAGAACAAACTAAATGAAAATGGGGAGATTATAAAGAACAAAACCAGATTAGTTTGCAAAGGATATTACCAAGTGGAAGGTATTGATTTTGAAGATATTTTCTCTCCAATAGAAATACTTGAGGCCATTAGAATGCTCCTGGCATTTGGATGCTTAAAAAATTTCAAAATTTATCATATGGATGTCAAGTAAACATTCCTTAATGGGACACTAGAAGAAGAAGTCTATGTTGAGAAACCATAAGGATTCATGTTAATAGAAAATCAGGACTATGTGTGCAAGCTAAAAAAGGCCCATGTATGGTCTTAAATAAGCCCTAAGAGCATGGTTCTCAAGTATTGATCAGTACCTACAAAAATAAGGATATAAGAGAGGGACTACTTCCATCAAATTATATATCAAAATTGAGGATCAAAACATGATTTTTGTGGTGGTATATGTAGATGACATCATATTTGGAAGTAATCTCACTACACTAAGCATAAAGTTTGCAACCAAAATGCAAGAATAATTTGAAATGTATATGCTGGGAGAACTATCCTTCTTCTTAGGTTTACAAGTAAATCAAACAAAAAAATGGAATATTCGTTTCCCAAGCCAAATATATCAAGGAAATGATAAAGAAATTCCAAATGGAAGATAGTAAACCTATGAATACTCCCATGGTCACTGGATCTAAACTAATCCTAGAAGATGACTCACCAAAAGTGGACCAAACAATGTACAGATCAATGGTTGGAAGTTTTCTCTATTCAACAACAACAAGACCTGACATCATACAGGTTATAGGACTTGTGGGGAGATTTCAATCTACACCTAAAGAAACTCACCCAAAATCAGTAAAGATAATATTAAGATATCTTAAAGGCACATTAGAACTTTCATTATGGTACCCAAAAGATAAATACTTCAATCTAACTGCATACACTGATGTAGATTGGGCCGATAGTGTAGATGATAGGAAAAGCACCAGTGGAGGAGCATTTTTTCTAGGAAAATGTCTGGTAGCATGGCTAAGTAAGAAACAAACATCCACATTGCTATATACAATAGAGTAATAATACATTGTTGCTACATCCTGCTGCACACAAGTTCTTTGGATGAAACAAACATTAAAAGATTTAAAAATAAGATATGATAATCCCATCACTATTAATTTTGATAACACTAGTTCCATAAGTATCTCTAAAAATCCAGTAATTCATTCTAAAGCCAAACACATTTTTGGTTGACATCTATTATTCTATTAGTCTTGAGGATTATTTATGGAGCATTCTGCTTCTAAATTACCATCACAGATTGACTCTGGTTCAGATTTAATAAGCTTCCAAACAAAATCCATTTAAAACTATTAGCCCCTCTGGTAAACCAGAAGGAAACGTATTACACAGAGTGTACTGCACAGTCTTACCTAAGATAGCTCTATGGGTGGCTGCAATACTCAGGTGTTTGCAACCTAAGACTAAGCGAGATCTATGGTTGTGCACTGTAAATTTTATTCATTCAATCTAATATCTAGTTATAACATTCATTCTATGCATGCATGTGGAATACTAGATCTACTTAGCTACTTCATTCATCTAACATTCATCAATTAATCATACATAAAGACACATACATTCATTTACATAACACAATTTTTACCGTGGTTCACCCCCTCCTGGGCTATGTCCACAAAGATCTATCTCTCAAGCTTTATTATAGTTCAGAAAGATATCATGCCTCACATGTTTACAATATTATGTCTCTCCCTTTTCCACAGGCTCCTCGATCCCTGCGAGGTTTACTAGATCGCACCAGGATCCTCAACCTATGATCTAACCCTCATGATCGAGTCACTCACTCCTACCCTAGCTCACTAGCTTAATGACTCATACAATACTTAGAACTCTCCCTCTTGTTGTCTCTCCATGTGTTTCCTCTCTACAACCATCCTTTCTATCACATAAGTACTACTTATTTATATCCTTGGCTCACTAGCCATTACAATGCATTACAAAAACCCTAACCCTAGCATCATTAGGTTTTCCTTGCATGCGTGCTTCGCCTGCTTCTCTTACACATGTTGCTTTTCCTTCTAGATGTCTTTTCCTCCTTGCATAACTTTCCTCCCCTTTCTTCCTGGCTAGGCCTAGATCCAACATGCCCCTAACATTGACATGTGGTTCATCCCAAGCCACCTAAACCTTGTTAACTTCTTCGATCTCTCTTGCGAGATCCTAGAACTTCTCTGTGAGTTCATTTTCTTGCATTTGACCCTGCACAATATTCTCCCTGAGTGCATCCAATACCTTCACTACAATCTCATCGCTAATCATCTCTGCACACTCTGCCTGAGTTTGTGCCATGTTCTTATTTGCGTCTTCTTCCTGTGCAATGACCTCTGCTGCCCACTCTTGGAGCGGTTCCATTTGAGCTTGGCGCTCATTTTTCTGTGTTTGCGTAGCTATGAGTTCTACCTGCAGTTTCTTCATATCCTACACTTAGTGATCGACATCGTCTTTTTCCTCTGCTTGAGGTCCTGGATAGATATTCTTATCCTCTCCTCTTCCTAGTCCGACTGCTAAACCTATTGATCCTCTTCCAGCTTCATCCATAGTTGCGCTACTTTGTCGAACAAGTCGATAGTTGTGCAAGATTTTCACTCCATTTCCTCTATCTGGGATGATTCTTTCTGCTTCCTCTTCTCCTTCACCTCTGGGGGAGTGGTAGGTTTGATATGTTCCCAGAGGTGATCGATCTCTTGCCTGTATTGATCGATTTTCTACACAATCTGATCAATCTTCTCCGTTGTCATGAGATTTGTTGTCTATGCCCTCTTTGGATTTTTCTCATAGGCTACATCCAATCCCTACTCCAGCCTATCCATGCATTCCTTCTCATATTTGTTCTTGAGCTTGACCTTCTTGAGAACCAATTCCAACTTGTCCTCGTTGTCCTTTGTCTTCTGCAATTTCGCTACATTTGTCCATTCACACGACTGTACCTCTTGTGCGACGTTGACTTTCAATTTATATGCCTTGGTTGGTATCCACATCATTACCAACTATATTTGGGCCAAATCCTTCAAGGGTGTCTGACCCACAATTTCATCCATGTGCATCATGCTGGGTATGATGTGAAATGTCGAGCTCAACTTTATTGTCATCTAGATCCTATCCTTCTCGCTCGATCCAGCCTCAACTCCTGTCTGTGATGCTACTATGACTAATTCTATTCCATTGTCATCCCTTTTCATTTCTCTGATTTGCTTGAGGAGTTGCCTCATGTCTTCTAGCTCATCCTCCATCTTATCCCTTTGGCACTGATATTCATCAAAATCTTTCGTTGTTCAATCCTGAAACATCTGGGCCACAAGGTCCATGTCGTCCTCTTTGATCGTATATTCCTGTGGCGTATTGTGCACCTTAGTTTTCTTGTGTGCACACCCCGTTTGTATAATTGGCCTCTTGGTTTTTCCTTTCTCCTACTGAGTAGCACTGGATATGGTCCCCTGTGTTGTCTCAGTCTATTTTCCTGTTCCTATGGCACCTGGGTGTTGTTCTTCTTCCCCGCCTGGGTTACTTTCTTGGACACACCCCCTTTCTTCTGTTGCGCCTGGTTCTGACCTATCCTTCGCTTCTTGGGCACCATTTTGTCTTTTGTAGGTGTCTATTCCTGCCCTACCTCCACCTCCTTATCTACGGTCATCTCTTGATTCAGGACTGAAATCCTCCAGTCATCATTCCAATCCTTGATGGCCATTTCTATGTCCTATTCCTTGACGTAGTAGCGTAGTTGTAGCCATTGGTTGTTGGGATCCTTCCATTCTTGGATCCACATTGTATGCATCGTCACTTTGAAGTTGGATATGCCCTAATATTGTGCGACCACTACTAGTGTAATCCACCAAGTGTTGGTGATGCTTTCCCCCATGTCGTTATAATATCCTTCGAACATGCCTACATTCACCTTTTTGTTCTTGGGGTCTAGAGTGCACCCCAATGATAGGTATCGAGATGCATGGAAAGTATTATATCTCACAAAAAAGACTGAATACTTAGGCTTCTTCCATTCGACCAAGGTGATCAAGACGAGTATCATGCAAACATTAACTCTTAAAAATGATGAGTATCATGCAAACATGAAGGCGATCAGGACGTCAGGACGAGTATCATGCAAACATCTGACCAAGGCGATCATGACGAGTATCCAACCAAGGCTCCTTCCATACTTAGGTTAATTCATACTTTAGTTTAATCAAGTTTGTGTAATAATGCAAACATCAACTCTTAAAAATGATGAAGTATCATGAGATTCAATCCATACTTTTTTAATCAAGTCTTTGTAATAGTTCAAACAACTTTGAATTATAGGAATTGCAAGCATTTGACAAAAATATGTCTTTTCATCTTTTTTTTATAGAATTTGTAGTAGTCAAAATAAACAAACAAAGAGACATTTCATAAATGTAAAGTACTTAGAGATTATAATATGGCGTACTTAGGGAGGCGTTGATATCTTTTCCTATTACGGACAAGAGTCAACTTTGTAGGGTACTCTTATAAAATGTTATTAAGATCCCCTTTTCATTTTTATAGATACTACATTTTTCTTGCTTAGATTTTCCATATACTTATTCAAACAATAAATTTTAATTATTCATATCATGTACACCTAAGAGTGGACCAAGTGATAAAATAATTGAAAGGATAATTGATAAGTTACAGTAGAAAAATAACAACCATGATTGAAATATACAAGATAACTACATCGATTCCATCAAATTCAATCATTTGAGCAATGAGAAAAAATATTCAAAGAAGACTATTGGTGGTCGAAAAAAAAGGGTTTTAAATGATTTTATTCATTTAATATCATAATATGCATAGGAGAAACATACTCAAAATCCCATGCTTATATGATAGTCAAAAATCACAAAAGTTATGAACTCCTATAATATAGCTCTGCAAGAGTCTTTAAAAGAATATTACACATAGATTGTTCAAGTTAGAATAGAATGTTTTAAAGCACCACATATTATTCCTAATACTTAAACGAGAAAATGAGTGTGTTTGTCCTAGTGGACTGGGATGGGACTCATGTGGAACAATTATAATAGCAGACCTAGAAGATGAAAATAAAATCAACCAACTATCGACTTTATCAATAAAAAATAAACTAATAAGGTTGGATGATCATAGATTGGGAAGAAAAAGGGAAATGCTTCGAAAAATGAGTGTACTCACAAAAATGAAAGTGGAATGATGGATGGATGGATCTTCCCTTCTCTTTATT
>JZKD02S1673463.1:156900-168662 GCA_000966675.3 Picea glauca | reverse complement strand
TATATATATATATATATATATATATATATAACTGGAACTTGATTCCTTTCAGTTCCATTGCTTCTTGGATGAGTTATCTATTTCAACAAACTCTTGAGCCATTCTTCAATATACTCTTTTTACAGTGGGATTGTTATGTTCTACTTCACCCAAAGAAAAAATATTCCATCTTGCATTTCTTTGAACTCGGAGTGTAATTCTTGAATTGATGACAGATGGTCTTCATTGGCATTCACAAAATTAACTAACCATCATTTAATCTCATCCTCTAGAAAGTTAGTGAGATGATCAAAATCACTATCCCACAAAGTTTTGAGTATGTTTAGTTTCATTTCCAATTTCTCCTTGGTTAATAACTTAGATTCTCTAACCAATTGCAAGCCCTCAAGTTTCTTAACTATTTCAAGTTATTTAAAAAATGAATCACTTCCTTTTACATCAACCTTTTCACAACTTGAAATTAATTCCTACAAGATTTCTATTCTTTCCAACCATCCAACCTTTACTTGCTTTATTTTGTTATCCGAGGGAAAGTATTGTTGTGTCATAGTGAATTCACTCATACTTGTCACCTATGCCACAAATATACTTAGTGTTTTTATAGAAAAATCATCATTTTCCAAATCCTATTGTAGATATTCCATAAAAGAAGCAATTCTTTATGCCAAATTCCTTAAGCTAGTACCGACTTCCCATGCCTCTAAGATGATATTGAGTCATTTATTGATGTTTTCTATGACATACATCCTTATGCCACTTAACAAATTGGAAAAAATGATATTGAGTCATTTATTGATGTTTTCTATGACATACATCCTTATGCCACTTAACAAATTGGAAAATTTATTGACTTTAGATGTCATGCCTGGTGTATCTTCTGGAATTGGATCTAGAGCAATGACAAACAGTGGTTCAACAAATAACAACTTAGGGCCGAGGGAGTCTTCTAGATCACTTATTCTCCTTTTCAATCTAATATTTTCAAGGTCTATCTAGGAAATGGAATGAGATAGAGAATCTCCAATAGTTAAGTGAAAATTAAGAACTCTAGAGGTCCCAACACTAGAGACATCTACCTCTGAATTCCATCTTTCAGTAAACTTTTTATTTTTAACATAAACTCTCTCAATTTGCAACTTATTTTCCTCTTTATTGTACTTGGTAGTGTGTAAGGTCAATGATTGTTCTTCAAACCAAATTGTTTCCTCTCAAGAAAATTATTCTACTATATGTTGGCTCTCTGTAATCTAAAATGCAACCTACACAAGAACATTATTATCATCAACCCCCATTTCAACAACATTATTCATTGGGTTCTAATAACTCTGAGTACGATTTTTTCCAGTACTCCTTTTTCTTTTAGTCTATGTAATAGTGTGTGTTTTCTCAATATTTAAATGAGGGGGTCCGTATTCATCATCTCCTCATGTACACCTTTAATTACTCTCTCTACCCATTCTTGGCTCTTGGATCGTTGAGTAGAGGAGGAAATCCTCTGTGGGAGGGAAGTATAGATAGTGTGAGCACCAATCTCTATTCTGTCTCTTTTTTGATGCTTCCTCTTGGATTATATATATTTGACTTGGGAGTTTGAACTGACTTGTGTAACCAAGTCATCATCACATATCTCTTCGTATTTTATGAAAATTGCTTTCCTGGTATTTGGATCATTATCATCAACTTCCTCCATATTATCTTCTATTCTTGTGAAATTAGTATTGTAACCAATTGCATATAAGTGAGAAGAAAATATTCCTTCAAGTTCAAAACCCTTGCAAGCTTCAACTTTATTCAAATGGAACAAATTCAGTAATTCAAAAATTTGGGTCAAATGGGTTAATCCCTTGACTGAAATGTCAAAAACATAGAAAGGTAAGGAAATGAATTGTCATTTCTTATTTGTATCAAAGAAGGAAGACCATGACTTGTGCTGCCTACACACTTCAATGGAAAAATACTTGTCAACAAAAAAATTGGGAAGAAGCAATGGTATTCCTTCAAAACCATATAGTATGATGTATGTAAATTTCTCTTTATAGACACAATTTCCTTTTTCTTTAAGAAAATATAAATTTTTCTATGAAACTTTTATCAGTAGTGTTCCAATAAGCATGTATTAAAATTCTTTGATAAAATTTTCTTGAACCTAGAAGAAATGGAAGGATGTCTTGTGTTTCCACAATAAATGATACCATAATTGAGCATCATCATATTCAACATCAAAATTATCCCTTGAGGGTAATCCTTCAAATATGTTAAAATATGTGATGGCCAATACCAAATAAGAGATCATCAAAAACCTCTTTGTCTTCATATAGTTGGAGATTTGATAAGAGATCTCATTTGAGATAATATTAGTGTTGGCACAAGGGCAGACCCAAGGTTCAACACTTAACAACGCACCAACAAAACCCTGACTATCGACCCTTTCGGCAACACCTGTGAAGCAGGCGAATTCTCACCCAAGGTAGAAGTAGGGGGGGTTACAGGACATAGGTGTATGTAAATAGGCTAGGACACAGATATGTGATAAAAGAACTTCGCAAAATATATGTGTTGGCACAGAGGAAGACCCAGGGTTCATCTCTAACAGTGCACCAACAAGAAATAACTACTGGCCCTTTCGGCAACACCTGTGAAGCAGATGTAGTCTTACCCAAAGTCACAATAGGGGGTTGCAGGACACAGGTGTCTACAACCAGAGGAAATGCAAAGTGGGTCCAAAACAACAACAACACATCATATAGATATTTTTTACCAACTCAAACCTACTTCGCATAATTATATCTCAGATCTAACAAAATAATGCAATAACAAAGTAATCAGAAGGCAAAAGAACACAACATCAATCCCACATAACAAAAGGATATATGTGGTTCACCCTATCCCTAGGGCTACGTCCATAGAACTCTGTTTCTTGATATTAAAGGAAAACATACAGCTCTATCTGTGCTCTCAGCTTGCAGATCTCTCTCTTTCTCTTTCTCTTTCTCTCCCCTCCCTACAGGGTTGATCTTTGCACCCAGCTGAATATCTTACAACACAAGATCTCCTTCAATAGAATAATCGCTCATTACATTATCGAACCCATCCTAGGTCCTCTTGACCTTTATTTAAACATTACAATGACTCTCGTACAAATTTAGGCCGAAACCTAGGTGTCAAAACCCTAGGTGTCTAAAACCCTAGGTCAACTTGACCCACGTTTTTGTTGGACAACTAAGAGGGGGGGTGAATAAGTTGTTACCATGCTTAAACAATTATGCTTATTTTAAACTCTTTGCAGAGCACTTAATGACAATCACAATAATGCAGGGAGGTAAGCAATAGAACATTCGACATCAGTCACACATATGAAATATACAGAGACAGATATTTTCTGAAGAAACCCATAAAGGGTAAAAACCTCTTCTTCTTGGTATGATAAGTAATCTTTACATCTTGTACATTATCATACATATGAGCTCCAACTCATTATGAGGCTACAACCTCTGTTTTGCAAGTTGCAACTTGTTGAGAGCACCAAATATTTGTTTTCTCTAGCACCTACTAGAAGGAAGCACCAACTCCCTAGTTTCTCTAGGACCCACTAGAAGGAAGCACCAATTCCCTGGTTTCTCTAACACCCACTAGAAGGAAGCACCAACTCCCTGGTTTCTCTAGCACCCACTAGAAGGAAGAACCAAATCCTTGGTTTCTATAGCACCCACTAGAAGGAAGCAACAACTCCCTAAGTGTTCCAACACCAACTGGATGGAAGCACCAACTTCCAGTCACATAGGCACCAACCTCTAAAATAGAGAACAACAATTCTCCCTTGCACCGCCCTGCCACCCTAGTTTCTCTGGCTACAACTAGATGGAAACTACAACTCCCTCTGTTCAAGCACCCACTTGAACCTCTGAGGACAACAGTCCTCCCTAGCACCTCCCTACCACCCTGAAATATAAAGTTTTCTTTATATAAATTTATCATAGTGATACAATATTTATCAATGGCTTACTGGTCTCATCATTTTTCTGCTACACTGCTCTGGTCTACCTACATCAGTGTCTTCCTGCACCCCTTTCATATTCTTTATGTTCTTCTTCCTTTCATGCTCTGTGTGTCATGTCCCTTCTATGCACCATTCCTCTTCTGTGCATTTCATCTGCTGCACTCTGCCTCCTTCTACACACCTGAATCACTCTCAACAACCCCCAATCTCTTCTCTGTTTTTCGTTTTTATTCTCTCTGTCCATCTTCTGCATCCTCTATTCACAATTCTTCTGCATTCCCTCCCCATGTCAAGTGCTCTACCTGATCATCATTGCAACTATTTAGCTTCTATGGTGGTTAAACCCATGCGTCCATTATCACTGGGTGTTATGTCGAGATTCCTTAGCCTCTCCAATAGTCGAGACTCTTCTTCTTCTCTGTCACAGTCGAGATCATTCCCTCTATTGTAGTTCCAGGCTCCAATGGTATTACATCTGTCAATAGCCTCTATGAACAGTCTTCATGCCACTGGAAGATGCCTTGAGACTCTTCATCTTCTCTGGAGATCACCCTGAAGTCTCTTCAAGTCCTCTGGTAGAAACCATCAGTCATTTCTAGTAGTTACACTGTGAACCTCCAAGAAAACGCATCAGCAACTGAATCACCAACCATCCAAGAGTCATGATTCAGTTCTGCTAATTGAATCATAACTGATCGATTAACTTTGAAGAGAAACACTAGCCCTTCAATGATATTTCCAAGTATCCAACACCGTTGGATTACAAGCATAGGGTCTCGCATTGATTTCACCATTTCGCATTTCAACATTTCAACAATTCTTGTGATGAGATATCTTGACGCTCCATGTTGCGATCGTTGAAACTCTGAAAAAGGAGCTTAGCTGGACTAGCTCCTTCCCTTCTTGTGACCATCAATGGTGATCATATGCTTATCCACAAAGCACTTCGCAATTCACAACTTCGGGACTCCTGTGATGAAGGGTCTTGACTCTTCATGTTGGGATCACCGAAACTTCGAAATGGAGTTTAGCTCCACTAGCTTCTTCCCCTCACATAACCACTGATGGTGACCATAGCCTACACAAAAAGGTGTTTTTCACACTTCGGCATTCCGCGCTTTCGCATGTCGCGAATTCCTGTTGCGATGAATCTCAACTCTTCAAGTCATGATCTCTGAAGTGGAGTTTAGTTGTTAGAGCCTTCCTCCAACTCTCGATGATGTGACCACGACCTATGACCACTCAATAATCATTTGATCACTTCACTCTTCAAATCAACGGTCCATGATCCGTGGAGATCGGATGACTATCCTCCACCCCAAAACTTCAGCTTTCGAGACTTTGGTGGAGAGTTGATGCTAAAACTCCTGAAACTAAATTCCTGGAATGACGCCACTCGATGATATGTCATGATCTGTGTCTGCCACGTGTCACTCATAATTTTGATTTCCAAGTTCCTAAAATGCCAAATCAACTTGACACTTGTCCTTATATGATTACGCCATGTGTCCTTTCGGATGTAGGCTGCCACTTGTCCTTGCTGACATGGTCTGCCACATTCACCTCCTAGGTTTGGTGACCCAGATTTTTCCTTGATCCAATGACTAGGATTATTTCACGATTTCACATATCACGAGTTCGAGAGGTTAGGGAACCCCATTCCTTTGATCTTTGATCTCCCGGTCTACGAAACTCCGAAATGGAGTCTTTGTTGATGTGCTTGTTTCAGGATTTTGGGATTCGCTACTTCAAAGGTTAAAGTTCCTTTGATCTTTGATTTCATGGTCTGCAAAACTCCGAAATGGAGTCTTTTTTGATGTGCCTATTTCGGGATTTCGGCATTTTGCATTTCGTGATTTTCTGTCGTGAGTTTCTTCCTTGACTTCTGGAGTTTATGCTTCTGAATGGGATCCAATGATCACTTGTTGAACTTGCCATTTCCATGCCATTATCCCTGCATTGTTGGTCGTGATCTTTTCCATCAATGACAAAAACACATACTCTGCACTATCTCTTCTGATCTTATCGAGCTTGCTCTGCTGCGTCTTCCCAAAATACTTCTGGTGCTCGCCTGGCACATTCTTCCTGTACTTAAGCCATTGTCATTGTTGTACTTTCCATCAATGAAAAGAATACACTGCATGTAAAACATGCCAACAATCTCCCCCTTTGGCATTGATGGCAACAAAGGCACCCAGACTCTTTTCTCCCCCTTTGACATCAATGTCAAAGAAAACACGCTCCCCTTGAGCTGTTGTAGCATTTTTATGAGGTATCAAATATTAAACCAACACAAACTCCCCCTGACAGGATGGAATCTCTTATATGAGGCCTGCAAAATATTTGTATCTAAACTAGAGTCTTCTCCTTCTGATTCTTGGACCTGTTTATCTTCAGCTTCCACTATATCCTCTGTAGAATACTCAATATTGCTCACCTCTCTTACTGGGACTCCTTCATCAACCTTTTCTTGTCATAACTGGATGACTCCCACTGTAACTGTTCTCTCTGCTTCTGACTATTTTCTCCCTTTGTTCTTAAAAGGTTAGCTTTCCTTGACAAGGTCTTTCCTCTTGTTATCTCTATATGATGTCATGTATATCATTTTGTAAAACAAAATGTTGTTGTTGAAGATGATGTTGTCCTACTGAAACACTGCGTAATTGTATCTTGTTCTTTTTAAATAACCCTTGGATCTCCCCATTGATTCTCATCGATCTCTATTACTGCAATTTAATTTTTCTTCCATGATGCATACAATCCAAGGCTTTTATGACCATATTCAATCACAAGAAAAAACCGCTACAACCACTCTCATACCTGCTTTTCGTTTTCACAGACGAAGGACCTGTATCATGTTTCTTAGGAGTATTGATTTCTTCCTTATTGTATCCAATACCAAATTTGTCATTTGGTGGTCTCTGACTATCCAAGAGCTTATCCGGGGTCATGGAGTTGTTTAAGAACTTGCTTTGGGTGTTTGACTTCTCAACCTTCAAAACTTCTTCTTCCATCTTATGACATGATTCTTCTCCTACTTCTTCCATGGGATAAATGCTAACTAAACATTCTTTTATTGTATCTGAATATTCTTCTTTACTTGCAGGGGAGGATTCAACATCAACATTGTTGTTTGTCCTTATGCTTTTAGCCAGCACTTGTCCTGAGTTTACATACTTTATCTTACAGTCTTTGGAAAGGACCACCTCTTTACATCCTCTGTCACACATTTGACTTACATTGAGAAAATTATGTTTCAGACCATCCACAAGCAGAACGTACTGGGCATCTCCTTTGACATTACTCAAACTCACCATCCTGCTATCCTTGATTTTACCTGGTTCATCATTTTCAAGGATCACATTTCCTGTTTTTCTTTTACTTATTGACAAAACCTTATCCTTGTCTCCAGTCATGTGCTTGGAACATCCACTGTCTATATTCCCAGAGGCCTTTTGTTTTTGATTTGAAAGTGCTAGACCACCTTTTTCACTATCTTTCCTTTTCCATGTGCTGGCCTTTCTATCTAAGAACTTCATCCTTGGATTTTCTTTGTAATTCTTCAGATGGCAGTTTTCAGCTTTGTGGCCAAAGTTGTGACAGTTATAACATTCAATATCATTGTTCAATAGGTCAAATTTATTGTTGCAACGTTGTCTACTCATTGATTGTTTATTATTTCTTTACCTCCTCAGTTGCATGTCTCTAGACTTAATTTGGCAATTTGCAATCTATGATGATTTGTTACTTGGTTGTATCATTCTTTTTTGTGGCATATATTTATTCCTTGGAAATATTAATTGCTCATGTCTAAGTCTTAAGGAACAATTTATAGCTTTGTGACCAAAGTTAGAACAATAGAAAAAATATCCATAGAAAAATTCTTTGTACCTAGAAAATGGTTTTCTTCTTTGAGCAAATCGATTTCTTCCATGCTGATGATTTCCTTGAGATGGGAGTGCATTATTTCTTTGTTCTACAGATTCAATCCTAGCACCTTTTTCTTTACTCCTCCTGGGCGGATGATTGTCTTCCTTTGTTTCTATAGGTTTGTTGTTGTCATTGGTTGTATATTTGACAAACTTGAGGGGTTCTTTGTTTCTTGGCTGACCACTACTTGATCCCTCTTCATAACCCAAACCAGTTTTCATCTTTGGATTCCTTTGCTGATTCAGAATGGTGGCTAATCCTTCTGAGGATTTGATACTTGACAGATTCTCATGATACAAGGCTTGAAACTTCTCCAACTCTTTCATTGTTTTCACTACTTCTTCTTCCAGGGCTTCAGATCTTGCCTTTTTTTCTGATAATTGTTGTTTCAGAATGTCCTCTATTTTCTTTGCCTCTTCTAATTCCACTTTTAGCAGGGCAAAGTATTCATTAGTTTTTTTAGTGCCTTTCTTGAACTGTATCAACAATTGTTTTTGGTTTCTCTTCTTAAGTCTGAGTCTATCAATCTCTTCAAAAGCACTGATCAACTCTCTTTCCAAGTCAAACACATCTTCTTCATCATTATCATCACTTCCTGTTCTTTTATTATTATAATCCTCTTTGGCCATAAGCATGAATTCATTTACCTTATCTTCACAGGAAGAGTCACTATCAATGTCTTCTGAGGAGTCATCATTGTTTACACATAAACTTTTCTTTCTATCAAATCTTTTGGATTTGTACTTCTCTTCACCTTCAGAGTTCTCATCCTTCTTCTTGTGTGGACACTTATTTGCAAAGTGACCTATCTTACCATAGTTAAAACATTTGAGGGGAAGCTTTCCTTGATATTTTCCTGATCCTTTCTTTAACCTTCTCACAAATTTTGCCTCAATATCATCTAAATCTAAATCAATATCATTGTCTACTTTAAAAGATGCTTCTCTAGTAATGGATTTATCTTTGTTGATTCTTATTTCATATGCAGTTAAAGTTCCTAGGAGTTTATCAATGGACAGAGTTTTAAGATCATTTAGTTCTTCTACTGCAGAGACTTTTGGATTAAATTTATCAAGCAAAGATCTTAAAATCTTCTAAACTAAAATTGATTCTTCAATCTTCTCACCAAGACCCTTCATGGAATTCACAGTTCTTCAACTCTTAAATAATACTTGCTAACTGTTTCATCTTCATTCATCTTTAGTTGTTCAAACTTCAACCTAATTGTTTGAAGTTTGGCATCTTTTACTTTCTCATTTCCTTCATAGATGCTAATGAGTTTATCCCACATTTCTTTGGCAGTTTGAAGATGCATCACCTTTACAAACTCAAATTCTACAAGTCCATTCAAGATAGCATTCATTCCCTTATCATTAAAGCTAAATTCTAGCTTATCATCCTTGGAAGCTAGCACAATAGGCTTTATGTATCCAGTCTCTACTACATCCCAAACACCAGCACCTAAGGCCATTAGGTATGTTCTCATTCTAACCTTCCAAAAGGCAAAATTTGTTCCATCAAACAGAGGAGGCTTAGTGGCTGAAGTCCCTTCATGACTTGTCATGTTTAANAATATACAGAGACAGATATTTCCTGAGGAAACCCATAAAGGGTAAAAACCTCTTCTTCTTGGTATGATAAGTAATCTTTACATTCTATACATTATCATACATATGAGCTCCAACTAAATATGAGGCTACAACCTCTGTTTTGCAAGCTGCAACTTGTTGAGAGAAACTCTATGTTTTCTCTAGCACCTACTATAAGGAAGAACCAACTCCCTGGTTTCTCTAGCACCCACTAGAAGGAAGCACCAACTCCCTGGTTTCTCTAGCACCCACTAGAAGGAAGCACAAACTCCTTGGTTTCTCTAGCACCCACTAGAAGGAAGCAACAACTCCCTAAGTGTTCTATCACCAACTGGATGGAAGCACCAACTTCCAGTCACACAGACACCAACATGTAAAACATAGAACAATAGTTCTCCCTTGCACCACCCTGCCACCTTGGTTTCTCTGGCTACAACCAGATGGAAGCTAAAACTCCCTGTGTTCAAGGACCCACTTGAACCTTGTTGGCAGCCAATTCAATTTTTTCTATTGTCCTATAAGCTGCCTACACCTTTGTCTTCTGAACTTCAAATTGTCATCGCATTTTTCAAATAGATGATATTTTCATTTCTTGCGACACTTGCAAATTTGTCTCCATTAAGTTTTCACGACTGTAAACGTGAAAAATTCTCCTTTGAAGGTCACATTTCGATCACTATCTGAACTTTCGTCATCTTTTTATTGATATTTTCTATGACACTTACCTTTGGTTTATCGTTATGTGGCTGAAAAGATTTTTAAACTATGCCCATTTGGACATTCTTACTTTGATTGCGCAACTTGATTTTATTAAACTTATGAGGCATTGAGCATGTGGGTTTATACTTGATTCTATGAATTGCATAAGGGTCATGATTTATTTTTGTTTTTATATATGATATGATCCTTATAATAATATTTTTATGGCTCTTGGCTTGTAAGTTTTATAAGTGGCAATTGGCACAATGGTTTAAATCTTTTGATTAAACATTTATGCAATGGCGCATGGTTAACACCCGGTTTTGGTTTCACGTTGAATGACAATGGTTTGAAAAACTATAGTTAATGGCATGTTGGTATATCACTTACCGTTTGATTCTTTGGTTGGCGAATGATAGGTTTTTGAGCTATGCTATGATTGATTGAACAGATGTGGAATTCCCCAGTTGTACTTTACCATAACTATTATGCATGGCAGTGAATAAATCCACTACCCCCCACATGCGCACATTAATGCTTCCCCTTTGATCGTTCATTGTTGTTAGACCAAATGACTCTGCTCTTGTGCATTAGTGAATCCAAACCAAACCCTTACCATGTGCTCGCACCATGGCCCCTGTCGTCCGAGCTGAACCCAATGGCAGCCAGACTCTGTTGATGTTTGACAGTGCCCGCAACAACCTTGAGGAAAATGGGTCACTTCTGTTTATAAAAAAATTCAAGGGTTTTAACCTCTGTGTAACTCGACAATTCGCCATGACCTTTGATGGCTGTCGAGCCAAGGTCAGTGATGTTCAATTGGAAATTGACGAGCAGTTTATCAATCTTGCTACGGGTTTGCATACCACTGGACAATGATGGTCCAAGAATTGCAAAGTAGAGGAGGTCCCTTGGACACTACTCTTCCAGTCGTGTAAAGTTGTCTCCTGTGATAAAGGTTTGCCCGTGACCATGCTTAAACAGTGTTGGCATGATTTATTGATGATAATCAAACAGTTTATCACCTGCGAAGGGCAAGCATGTGATAAAAGTCGTCTTCATAGTCCTCATAACAGTAATCAACATTTGTTTCCTATTTTAAGGCTGAATGTGAAAGAGAAACTAAGCTTCTATTCAGAAGCCATCTTCATAGTCCTCATAACAGTGATCARCATTTGTTTTTCTAAAGAGTGAAAACAGCAAGCATTCAAGAGACAGTTTAAAACCTATTAAATGTGGGAAGAACGAAACTCCTATTCAAGAGATGCATTCATCATTCTTCTTTCATTCATTCACTAACATCAAATCCAATCAAAATATTGAAAGCATGAAATAACTCAAAAAGCATTCAAAGCTATCTTAATGTTTGAAGTCTAACTGTTCATTGAGTTCTCATTCAAGAATCCATTCACAATGATGAGTAAGTCTTGAAAACATTAAGCATGTAACTGAACTATGAAACTCATTTACCTACAACAAGATAAAATCATCTACAACAAACAAGATCTAAAACATGTACTTTGAAAAATAACACAAAAAGGAAAGAG
>JZKD02S1673463.1:93575-125617 GCA_000966675.3 Picea glauca | reverse complement strand
AAACATTCTATAATGGTATTTTTTAATGATGTAATAACATATGTTATAGAAATGGATGGAAAATCCATTGATACTAATAAATTTATTTATCCCCATTGCCAAATACTATAGATTTTTTTTCAATATATTTATAATTTTTTGTAATTGTATGGAACATTATAGAGTACGGTGTTTTTCTTGGGAAGCCTCCCTAGAGATTTTTAATATGATTGAAATATATTCTCATGCATCAATATTTCATTCTTAATCATTTTGATATTTTTTTCTTAAAACAAAGTATGGAGACAAAAAAACTAGTGATTTCCAGGCATGTGTAATGATTTCCCATACCTATATATGTTAGAGGCAAATACGATTGAACTTAAAGGGAAGAGGTTTATGATGCTTCCCATAGGATATCAAAAGATAAATGGGTTTATGAGCAATTACATGGAAGGAAAGATATCAAGTTGGATCCTAAGATTGTCCTTTAAGAAATAAATTTCAAAAAAACATGTCTAAGTCTCGTTATCATGTCTTTTAATGTGCATTTTCCTCTTCTCTAGCACTAGTCAATGAGATCTGAATCTGGAATAATTTCCTATTCCATTTCCTTACTTATATCCATTAGAAATACTACTTGCTTTTTAATTTGTCTAATATTGGACAAGGTTTAATATATTAACAAGGACCTTCCCTTCATCTAGTAGTTTGTCCTTGAATTTTGGTTGGGACTCCCAACACTATTGTTTCCTCTGCATGTTCTTAGGTGTATAAATATTAAATATTCTCATGAATATGACTATAAAGAAGTCTTCAAAGATATTGAAAAACTAGATTGGACTATTACCTCATCTAGTAGATCCAATTCCTATGGTTCTAAGAGAGTGCATATTCCTCTAGACAAATCTTTGTCATATATACTAATTTGATTCATTTTTTTCCAAATGATATTTTGAATAAATTTCATGTTATTAATTCTCATCTTGGTGTCTTGTCAAAACACTATTTTCATACTATGATTGTGAATTAACATTTTTACTCCATCTTGCTTCATTATAGTTTCTAACTCCTTTTAGATACATATCTTCCCATTAAGGGTTTTAATACGTCAATTGAAGGAAAACATAATAATTTAATGGATCACTAGATATTCATGAGGTAGAGATATGCAAAGTATCAGATAGGAGTTTATTTTAGGGTTTTCGACCGCTAAGTGGAAAATTTGACAGTGTAGTGAGCTGTCGAAATCTCTAACTTTTGGCAGCTAAAGGGAAAAATGCAAGACCAATGAGCCACCAAATGTGCTGAAGAGTCCATAATTTAATTCTTTCTACCCAGATCGCGTTTTTCGAGTTCCAGAACATGTGGGAATGGTATCAAATTAGATATAATAATTATCAGAAGTTCAATACCACCACAAAATAGTTCAATACCACCAAATTACTAAATCACACAGAAAATTTTTAAGTACTGACCTTCAAAATCTCAGTTATGTAGAGTCTGATCAATTCAATGTTTCTCTTCTTGAAAGAGAATTGAAATCAAGATTTGATAAAAAGCTAGAACACCATTTCATAAATTACTCACGCAACTATAGAAAATGATTGTCGCAACTATAACACATTTTTCATAACTGAGATATATATAGGATTGATTTAGTCAGTCTTCTGACGAATTCGAAACAATAAGTCAATGACCATTTGATTCTCATAGGTGACATAGTTGGTCGCTATAATGAATAAATTTTGAATGTTGGTCGCTAGAACGACCAACTTGGAATGTTGGTCGCTAGAACGATGAACATGGAATGTTGGTTGCTAGAGCGACGAACAGTTGGACCCCGAAAAAAAAAGTAAATTTAGTCCCAAAAAAGAAAAAAAATTACGACGAAATTTTAAACCGTCGTAATATTTCATCGTAATTTCTGCCCAATGCAGTAGTGGAGGAATCATCGACATGCACGTGAAATTCCTTGCTCAAATCTAGGAAAACCAGAATAGGCGCAATAACCATTTTCCATTCCAGTGTGTCGAAGCTTTGTTGGCATTCTTCTGTCCATTGAAACTAGCAATCTTTCTTTAATAACTTCTCCATAGGTGTTGTAATCTGTGCATATCCATTAATGAACTTTTTTTAGTATCCATTATGTCCCAGTGCAATGCGCAACTGTCTGACTAAAGTAGGGGGTGGTAGATCAACAATAATGGCAATCTTGGATGGATCTACTAGCAACCTCGGCTTACACACAATATGTCCTAGAAACACTCCAAAGGGTGAAAAGAAGATGCACTTCTTCAGGTTTAGGGAAATCTGACATTTCCTTCACTTATCCAACATTAGTTTTAAACATTCAATATGGTTTTTCAATAAGCTAAAAAGAGTCCAATCATCAAAATATTCTTCCAAAAATTTATGTAAAAAATCCTTGAATGCTTCGACCACCACCCTAGAAAATATGGTTTGTGTGTTCTTCAATCCAAAAGGCATCACTGTGTATTGGTAGGATCCCTATTCTTTTTCAAATGTGGTATTATGGTGGTCTTCCTTGGCAATCATGATCTAGTGATAACTTGAAAATCCGTCTGTGAAGGAGTAGACGTCCTGTCCTCCTACATTATCTAACACTTCGTATGTAAACATTGTAGGGAATGGGTCATGAAAACAGGAATCATTCAGCTTCTTGAGATCTACACAGATCCTAATCTCTCCTATCTTCTTATCTTGTGCCACCATAGGGATAATCCATTCTAACTCTTCAACAGGTTCTATGATTCTTGCTTCGAACATCCTTTCTAATTCAATCTTCACTTTCTACTTATATTTGAGATTCAATCTGTAGTGTCTCTTCTTCACTGGCCTAGCATCTAGCTTCAAGGGGATATTCATCTCCCCCATGGGCCCTTTAATTCCCTTCATATCAGTGAACTTGGTTGGGAACAAGTCTTGATATTCATGCAGTAGTTATGTGATCTTATCAATGGTGGCATCATCCCAGTAATCTCCAACATTAGCAAGCTTAGGTGCTTGCTTTGTTCCAATATTAACTTTCTTGATTTTGATTAGTTGTCCAATGAAAGGTAGTTCGACTCCCAGTCCTTCTACATCTCTTTGTCCTTCTATTTCTATGATGTTCACATTCCTAGGATCATCATCTTCATCAACATTGATATTGTAACATCCTTGCAATTTCTAAAAAGGTGCACTCCATTCATCCTCTTCTTGCTCAATAGGGAGGTTAGGTGCCTCCTCAAATATTTTATGTCTTACAACTTGCAGAGTTTGATCTACTGAATGGTACTAGATTTCAAATAAAAATGTAGCTACAAAGTTATGAGTCATACCATACCAATCTGAAGTGTTGAGTCACAATTATGCTTGAAGATACTAATTGATAAGCGTTGTGTCCAGAGTGTTGATGAACTTATGCACCCCCTGTTCTTGAGGAATGCTTCTCCAGGCCTCCTCATAAACTCGCACATGGTCCTTCAGACAACTTTGACCTGTGTATTGAACTTCGCATCCTTCTACCTATTATGAAAAGCGCACTGCCATCAAAGTGCGACATTGCATCTAGTTCACGATGTTGTTTTTATGCGTCCCCCACCATCTTGATGGTGTTTCTTTAAAATCCTCATCCAGTGCCAACAATCTCTGTTGTACTGGTACAATTTCTTCAAAATCTGATAAGAATGTTTCTAACTAATTTAAACCATCAAATGTGGGTAGATTGCTTACTTTTGTGCCAATCCAATGAACTTCCTTGGTCAATCTAGCACACCTCTGAGAAAAAAATTCATACATTTTGTTCTTCCAATTCTCTAGTTCTTCTTCTGGGTCCAATGAGCATGTGTTTTCACTTCGCCCGCTTAAATTCCCATCTATTGTAGGGTTAATGTAATATTGTTGTCTCGCTGTCAATTTATATATATTCTCTAGCTCATATGTGCGGTATTCTTCTCTGATGGGTTCTGTGTATCTTCGACCTTCATCTGGATCCAGAGGTTCAATGACCCTAAGGCCATCACCTTCAAATTTCATTCTTATTTATCTTTAAGTCAACAATAGTGGAATTTTTGAAAGCCCAATCAATTCCTAATAGTTCAGGATAAGGACAACTATCATCAACTATCTCAATCACCTTGAAGTCCACAAATGTCCTTACCCCGTCGATGTCCACAAGGACATGCTCTAGTCTCCCAAAGGGGATTAATGCCTACTAATTATCCATCCTAAGCCTAATAAGGGAATACATTAACTTAGGTTTTCCCATCAGTGCCTAGGTATGCTTCATCATAACATTGACTTCTGATCCTAATTTGAGGACCACATAATCTATATCATAATCTCCAATCTGAGCATTAAGGTGTTGTTCCTTATTTGTCCTTCTCTTTTTGGATACTTGATGTACTTCTCTATTTAGCAGAGGGTCTACCTTACTTGGTTCATACTGTCGGATCAAGTGTTGTATCTCTTGTATGGATATTTCATCCTTAATCAAATCTATGAACGTATACAAGAAACTAACAAGATTTATTACCTCTTTTCCTTCTCCCGATGATGCAGACTGATTGAATGCCAGAGGCATCCCACATTCTCTCACTTCTAGTTGTGCCTTTGATGAAGAAACCTGATCTCCTCAAAATTCTCTTTTTTCTTCTTCAAATATCTTCTTTTCTTTCCTCGGATCAAACTCCGGTGTCTTCTTTGCAACCCTTCTGACCCCTAATTCTGTTGTAGTCATTGTTGGAGTCACCCTGTATTCTCTTGTAGAAGCGCTCCTCTAGTGATAACAATGACTCTAGGATACTCTCTACGAGGTTCTACTGAGATTAATTGTACTTGTGGGTTTCCTCCTCGTCTCTCCTGAAGTTTGGCTAACAACATAGGACAATCTTCAATAAAATGTTCAAATGAGTTGCAGTAGCTGCAAGTGGTACAAGGGTTTTGACAGTCCCTTTCCAAATGTCCTAGTTGTGCACAGTTATAAAAAATGAACTAACCTTGACCCCGACCCATGCCTCCTCCTCTTTGTCTTCCTCTGAATCCACTGCAAGGGTTCAAGTTTCCTCTTCCTAGGGAGTTAAACTGCATAGTATTTCCTTCATGTTGTACTTATCCTTGAATTCTATATGTGTCTCTTGATCTTTCATGCAAGAGGTCATAAGCCCTACAATATTTCTCATCATGCCCCACAGATTTACAGAATGTGCAGTAAAGGTTGGTAGGTGTCTGGACATATTTTTGCATGTAATAACATTCACCAGGGTGATGTCGATTTATACATACCTCGCACGAAGGTAGAGTAACCTGCTTCAAAGGGCTCGGATCTCTTGAATCCAAGTACTCATGAAATACAAGACAATTTTCTTTGTCATGGCCCTCTGATTTTCATATGATACACCATATATCTTGTCTTTTATATTTTCCCTTATCTTTCTTCATATCTTCGACCTACAGTGATAAGCTAGTTAGCTTACTCAAAATTTGTCTCATACCTAATTTGGACTCTCCCATAGGGGTTGATTCTAGTTTCATGACGATCTCCAATGCCTCAGCTTGTGAAGCGATCTTATGTTGCATCAAAGGGACTCTGATGTGTGGCAAGAGGGAAGAAATGAACCATTCTTTATTCTGTTCATCTGGGATCTGAAAACTCAAATGACCTGTCAAGGTCTTTGTAACACACCGACTACGAAATTCACAATTTTTTGGCCTTTTTCATCTTTTCTCTGGTGAACAGAATCCTCGGATCCCTACAGGATATGATACAGACCTTGCTACCCCTTAATCAAACTCATATGATCGGCGGTTATGACCACAGGTCTTATCGGGGAGGTGCTCGTCGACTTTCACGATTTGGGAAATCGCGGTGCATGCATTCCCCTTTCTCTCTTGTCTTTCGAAGGGCTGAAATCGAAAATGTATCTGACCTCTTAACACGATTAACAACAACCCAGGTTAAGTCCAGGCACTCTACCCTTCAGGATTTCGCATACCAGAACCTCGGTGGATGCGATGACATGAGGTCTCGCACCTAGTTTTCCAAGGACCGAAACTCTGAATCCTACATACCTATATATATATATGTCGCTCAACCCATTTTGGGAATTCACAAACAAGGTTTTCGGGACTAGAAAGCACAAGAAAACTTACCGTTAGGTATCTTGGGTGCCGAAATATCGAATAACCCTACCTCATCCGTGCTATTATTATTTCGAGGTTTCGTATGCCAGGATTTCTGGATATGCGCAGACATGAGGTCTCACACTTAGTTTTCCCGGGAGCTGAAACTATGAAACTGGTATTCATTTCTAAGCTAATTTTGGGGTTTCTCCTTTCAGGATTTCACGTTATAAAACGTCAAGGGGTTCATGCCCTTCGGCACTCCGGACGCTGAAACACCGAAGTATCGGATTTATGCGCACTAGGCCATATCGGGTTTTTGCATCTAGTAGACACACGAAATAAAACTGTCCTTTGGGGGTCTCGGGTACTAAAACTCCAAAATGTAGATCCAAGTCACACTATGCCCTATTTGGACTTTGCAAGTCATGATTTCAGGACTTGCGAGTACAAGGGAATGCACCCTTGATTATTCTGATTTTCGAAACGTCGAAATATCGTAACATGTCCGCGTGTTGTCCTTTCGGGATTTCACCCATCGGGATTTCAGGACTGGCATGTACAAGCAACTTGCCTCTAAGTATCCTAGGTGCCAAAATACTGAATCATCTTTAACTTGTCCACACCCCGTCATTTAAGGGTTTCGTATGTCGGGATTTTGCGAGTCGCGAGGACAAGGGTTCTTACCCTCTAGTTCCCCGGGTGCCGAAACACCAAAACGCTTACCGGATGCCATGTGTACTCTATAGCTGGATGGTCCATGCATTCCCATGGGTCTTGGGATCGACGATCTTGATTTCTTTGTTTCTTGCGAAGGCTAAAAAGGGGTCGAGGCATTATCACCTGCATTCCTTCATTCAATTTTACGGTCGTAACCGACCTCAGATCCTCCGAAAGGATCTCACTCATGCATTTAGCAAGAGGGAGGGTATCCTAGGTACCTAACCATCGAAAGGTTCTAATTCATCCACATGGTGTCATTTCAGGATTTCGCAAGTCAGGATTTTGGGACTTGCGAATGCAAAGGAACTCGCCCTTGGGTGTTCCGGGTATCGAAATGCCGAAATGTTGGAGTCTATGAGGACCATTCTCCCTCGTGCAAGATTTTAAGACTTAACTATAACATCCTCCTTTGGGTCCTCAGGAAATTTACACCAGGTTTCGAAGACCAGACTGGAAGGTCTTCTAGAAGGTAAGGGAGTGGTCTTGAAAGGGTGCCTTCATGGGGAACTCTATCTAGGCATCAGGTAAGACAAACACAGGAATAAATCTCCCGAGAGCAGACTTGAAAAATTTGTATTAGTTCAATATATATGTATATAAACATAAGCCATACATGGTCTTTGCAGTAAAAGCATGCAGCCATCCTTTCTGATCAAAACACCATGCATACAGTCTTATACTGAAACCATTCATAATTGCACAGACTATGAGCATACATGTCAGAATATAAATTTCAAGATACAAGACATAAAACACTTATTAGAAAAACACCAGGTTTGATGCAACTGTTGAGAGGGGTGCTCGTTTGCACCCAACCATAAGCTCAACGACTCCAAATGGATTTACCACTAGCCACCCCTGAGCTAGACCACAATGCTTGAGACTTTTTGTCTCTGTTCTTCAATGATCGAGAACAAAGGCTACTCTCCTTCTTCTCTGCTATCACTCACTCTGTATTTTTGTTCCAGAGTTCTTTCGATCTTTTTCCTTCGATACCCCTCGCGTCCCGCCTTCCACACCTTTTACCTGCCTTTTCTTTTTTGGTGAGGTTGTGTGTGGCACAAATTCCCCCATGATGGTTAGGTCTAAGGCCTCCATATATGGGTGGTTCACCCCCATCCCTCATTAACTCATGAGGAGCCTCTTCACCTACCATCTTGGCGAGTAATTCATTTCAGGGCCAGCAAGCCGCTCTTGGTTCTCTAGGCCAGTGAAGACCAAATACGGTTTGGTTCAATGGAAGTTAACACCACCATTCCAGGTGCCTTCCACCACCTTTCTTCAACCATCGTGGTATCTTTTTCATCACATCCCCCTCTCAGTAGTCCTGCAACATATATATATATATATATATATATATATGTATATGTATGTATGTATGTATGTATGTATGTATGTATGTATGTATGTATGTATATTCAAAATGTTAATTTACATTCCTCGACCTTGTATACTAAGGTCCATTCAGAATCACACATTCACATCTTTAAGTTTGCCACAGTTCTTGGCCAACATAATTAGTTTTACAGACTGGGAGAAACAGGGTGTTACAATCTTAAACCTCTGATCAAACTCCCAAATAGGTTTAGCTACTCTTTGCTTGATTTATTTTAGCTCTGTAATGCACTACGACTCCGACTTGGATTTCTTGAATTCGATAATCAATGCATTATTAATTTCATTTAGTGGTTTAAGCTATACAAATCCTTGGACAAATTTCATGTACCATCTCAGTGCGCGGTCTCTCAGGGTAGTACTAAACTGAGCTCTCTTAATAGCTTCATCAGTGACATTATTAATACTCCATATAGCTTCGCATAAGAACCAATGTTGATTAGGATCTTCAGATCCATCTCCCCTAAAGGTGGGTAACCTCATCTCATCTTCCATAGATCTTCCTAGGTTTCTTGACTGAGTATGCACTGAACCAATTGTACCAATTCTCTGAGTGCTCTGATAACTTAGGTTACTCTGGTTATTTAATGTTGCTAAAACAACAAGAGGATTAATAGTACTTACTTCAACAGTCTACGCAGTTCTTGAAGTTTCTGACTCTTCTCGGCAAGGTTCTTCAGTCGTCCCTTCTTTTTCCCTAGCAGACTCTTAATGTTCCTCGTTCACAAACTCTTCTTCTTCTCCACTGTAGAACCCTTCTTCCTGTGCTAGTGGTTCGTGATTCTGCTCAAACAAGTTCACTAGTGGAACTTCTGTAAATGATCTCCCACTACGTGTATGTCCAACCTCTGTGTCATTGTCACTATCTGAGTTATTTAACATTATCTCTTTAGTCCAATTGATTATTGTATCTTCAATATGTTCTTCTCATGCAATAACATCTTGATCTGCAACTTCAGAAAATGTAAAATTTTTCCTCTAGGTCCCTTTAAGAAATATCTCTCTACTTGGCTATATGATTCAACTCTGTCAATAGAAAACTTAGTAATTTACCCTCCAATGGTACTATCAAACCAGTGATCGACTACTCTTGATATGACGTTATCAACTCTCTTGACCTTCTTGATCAACATCGACGTCCAAACCATAGGTGGTCTGAGTCTGATTTCAAACTGGGTATCTACTAATCTAGCTAGCCACTCGAATAGCTCCTTATGAATTCCTCCAACAAAAATCTAATGTATATCGGTAAATATATGCCTTCCCAACCAATCCTCTGCACTCAGATTAAGGTTCTTGTTCTAATCTTCTGTGAAGTCATTTTCATGTTCTTCTATCCACTTTTGAATCTTTGTCTTCAATGGAAACCACCTTGACATTCCCTCAAGAAGATCCTAGTCCTGGAAACAGAACCATTTGTTGGCATAGGGGCAGACACATGGTCTAGCTCTAACAACGCACCAACAAGCCCTAACTACTGGCCCTTTCGAAAACACATGTGAAGCAGATGCAGTCTCACCCGAAGTAGCAGTCTACAACCAAAGTAAATGCAAAGTGGGTCCAAAACAACAACAACAAAACATATAGATATTGTATACAAACTCAAACCTACTTCACACAGTTATATCTCAGATCTAACACAAGTATGCAATAACAGAGTAATCAGAAGGCAAAAGAACACAACATCAATCCCACATAACAACATGATATATGTGGTTCACCCTCTCCCTAGGGCTACGTCCACATAATTGTGTTTCTTGATGTTATAGGAAAACATACAGCTCTATCTATGCTCTCAGCTTGTAGATCTCTCTCTTTCTCTCCCCTCCCTGCACACCCAACTGCAAGGTTGATCTTCGCACCCAGTTAAAGATCTTACGACACCAGTTCTCTCTCAACAATAATAATCGTTCATTACATTATCGAACCCATCTTGGGTCCTCTTGACATTTATTTATACATTACAATGACTCTCAGACAACCTTAGGCTAAGACCTAGGTGTCAAAACCCTACAATGCCAAAACCCTAGGTTAACTTGACCCACATTTTCAGGGCTTTGCCAACCTGTCTTTCCTTCTTTCCCACGAGGTGCTCCAAAGAATATATTGGTGGATTTTTTCGCTTGTTGATTTTTCCATGATCCATCTTCCTTGTTGATCTTTCTTCCTTGGTCCTCTCGTTCAATGGCTCACTTTCTCTTACTTCGCTCCTTCTTTTATGCTTCTTTAACTACTTCGACCCAATCTTAGTCAATGTGCTTTCCACACAATTCATACTTCGTGCTTCTTTCCTTAATCTTCGCAACCTTCCATAACCAAGGGCCAACAATCCTATTAATGCTAAGAAGGTGACGTGCATTATTTTATTAACCCTATTAACACCACATAGCATAATCAAAGATAGATCGACGCAGTAACAACAAATGACAATATACCCTGAGCACTTAACAGTTAGCATTATAAGTTAAATATAGCATTCATTTACCCTTAACACAACTAAATTACTTAAGAAAAAAAGGATCTATCTATTACACACCATAATCAAAGAACTAATCAGATTCATAACATAAATAACATAACACAGAGCAAACCATGAGACACCAGATATACGTGGTTCACCCCAAGGTAGGTATACATCCACAAACCACTTTGCCTCTTTATTATTCGCCAATATATTACATTCAGCCACTCATGTGCACTAAGCCACCAAGTCAAGCTTTGCACAAGCCTGTAGATCTGTGCACTAAGCACTAGATCTTCCTTCCAAAACCAAGGCAATGCACAGAGCCAACTCTCTATCAAGCACAAAGCCTTAACACACATACATTCCTTTGCACAAAGAAACTCAAACTACTTTCACTTAACTCTTAGCTACTTCTACAATACATTCTTCCTTATTTATATTTTACAATCCCTTACAATACGGCCTAAACATGGGAAAACCCCATGGGCCGACATCCCATAAACCTGTTACAAAACCCTAGAGGACCCTTTACTGGGTCCACATAACCCTAAAAAATCAGTGATATCCACAATCTCAGCTTCACCTGGGAACTCCTTCTTCGACCAACATGTCAAAGTCCAAAAGTGGGTCAAAGATGACCAAAGTTTCCCCAAAACTTGGTCGATGTCCAACATTCCCCCAACACTCACCTGTGACTCATCCCGAGTCACTCAGGTCTAGACAATTTTTCTTCGAAAGCCTTGATATTAACTTGAGTTACCTTGACTTGTTTCTTTTCCTGAGCCTCCTGCTCAGTGAGCTCCTTGATTGTCTTCTCTGTAACAGGCCCTTCCAAGCATTGTTATATTGTTGTAACCACTTGATCTAGCTAGGAGCCCTATCCATCAATATCCTTGAACACCTTGCAAGATTCATCATGCACAGGTTGTAGCTTCTGTGTTACTTCCATTAATTTACCTTAGAGGGTAGTGATCTGTTGTTGTACTTTGTGTTGCTCCTGGGATCTCTTCATCCTTTCCACTATTGTGAGCAGCTTCATCTGTGCCTGCAATGAAAATGTTTGTTGATGCATCTCATGTAACTGCACTTGTATATTCTTCAGCTTTGGATCCTCGGCGAGGTGTTCGTATGTTTGGGCACTTCTATCACTTAAATGTTTACATTCTGAGGCGAGGGCTCTTATACTTTCCACTGTTTGTTTAACGGTCTCCTCCCTCTGGTCATGCACCTCCTTTGGGGTGCTCAGCATTGTTTGGGCCTCCAATTATGTTATCCTAGCCTGAAGCTGTTGGAGGGTCTACTTGAGCTTCGACCGAATCTTGCTCCTCCTGTACCAAGCTTGACACAGAGTGACATGCTTTATTTACCACCTCTTTGACCATGACCTTCTCTAGGAGTAGCTTCTCTTTTTCTCTCTGTAGTTGGGCTTTTTTGTCTTGAAGCTCTTCTTTCTCTCTTTCATGGGAAGCTACATTGTCCTTCACTACTCATAATTTTACTAGGAATTCATCTTTCTTCTTTTGCAAGGCTTCTGTAGCCTTCTCCTTCTCTTCCTGAGCTCTCTGGAACCGATCTTCTGTTGCATCTACAATCCTTCTTAACTAGACTAGTTCATCTCCCAATTTTGCAGTCTGTGATTAGGAAGGTGCAGACATCACAATAGGTACTGTGCGGACCAAGCAAACAACTTGTTGCACTTCCTTCAATTCTCTTTCAATCGTTCCATATAACTCCTCCTGCTTCTCTCCATATCTTTGCAACATGTCTTCATAGGAGTCCTCCATAACTCCGTGGACCAGAATGATGCCATCCTCGGTGAGAGTGGCCTCCAACGGTCATATAACTTCTCCAAGGAAAAGTCCAATTCTACACAAACCTGTTGTTCCAATGAGGTTCAAATCTTGTAAGCCTACCTCTTGCAAGGTTCTAGACTGCGAAGTCTTCCATATGTTTCTGTAACTTCTTGTAGCTTTTCCAACTTAGCCTTGTTTTTATTGAGTTGCCTTACCTTATTCCCTATGATTTGAGTCTCTTTAACTATTTTTGGAATCCTCTTTCCATTTTTATTCTTATCTTCCCCTAGCATAGTGGCTTCGCACTGTTGAGGTACCCTCAAGGATTATGAAGTTACTATCCCTTTTCTTATCATTTTTTGAGTGGGAATACTTACTTCTTGGATAGATAGGTACTTCAATCCTTCTTTCATTCTTTCAACCTGGATAGCTAATTCTCTTGCTCTTTTTCCCTCCTGCGTTGTTACTTTGTTATGTTTCTTCGACTTATCCTCTCGTTCTTCTACTAGTCGGTCTATTTTCCTAGATATGAAATCTCTTAATTATTTCTTTTTCTCTTCTGTAGATTCTTCCTCTGCTTTCCTTCTGATATGATCCTTCTCAATCCAAGTCTTACCTATCAATAGTGGGAAAGGGGTGTTGTCCTCCACAAACCCAATGACTTAAAATTCTTCTTCAGTCGATGTTCCATGAACATTAATAGGTATAGCAATTACTCTTCCACATAAAGTTATAATATTTCCCTTAAACAAGCCTATGCTTCCCAACGAAGGTACCATAATAGGCATTCCCAAAATTTCCCAAGTTTCTTCTATCATAATATTCACTTGTGTTTCTTCATCCAAGACATAGTCTATGTCAAAGTCTTCTATTCTTGTACTTATGTGTTGTTTTTCTTTCAGGATTTATGGTAAACTGACATCTTTATGAACATCCATCATTTCTTTCAACTGCAATAACGTAATTTGAACTTTCTCTGGCCCTTTCTCTTTATGACTTTCTATCATGCCCTTAGTCTCTTGAATTTTTTCATAGGTTTCTTGTGTTATGTTCATCCCTTCAACTTTAGAAATAATCCTTCGACAATCCTCAACCTCATGACCAATAACCTTACAACAAATACAAATAGGGCCTACCTCAGGACATTCCTTAGCAATATGTCTCGACCTTCTTCAATTATAACACAATGTCAATTCTCTTCTTATTTTGAATGTTCCCCAACCTCTTATGTATTGCGCATCTTCCCTAGGATCATAGTGTTGGACTTGCAATCTGCAAAAATTCTTTCTAGGTTCCTACATCCACTTATTAGTCCACAAACTCTTTCTATGCATAGGAATAAAATATCTTTCTTCATTTTCATTAAATTTACTCAAATCAACTCTTTCTTTCAACTGTGCCCTAGCCTTCAGACTAGGACAAAATTTATTAAACATACTTAATTTCATGCTTTCAAAACAAAAATTTTCACTTATCTTTCTCTTTCCAAATCACAAAGCTTGCTTCTTTAGGATCTTACCTCTTTTCTTCAGATCAACTTACTTTCTTAGCACAAAGCTTGGCAAGTAGTGTAGAGTACTATGCACTTTAGCAGCAGATCTATGCATAGAGCTTCTCTTTTTCCTTACTTCAGTTCCCAACAATCACAGTTTCAGGTCCCGACAACGGAACCATTTATTGGCACAGCGGCAGACCTAGGGTTCAATGCTTAACATCGCACCAAAAAAACCCCAACTACCAGCCCTTTTGGCAGCACCTGCAAAGCAGGAGAAGTCTCACCCAAGGTAGAAGCAGGGGGGTTACATGACGTAGGTTTCTGTAACCAGGCTGTGACATAGATATGTGATAAAATCACTCCGCTGAATATCCTATTAACGCTTAGAAGGTGAAATGCATTAGTTTATTAACCTTATTAGCAACACAAAACATAATCAAAGATAGATCGACACAATAACAACATATGACAATATACCATGAGCACTTAGCACTTAGCACTTATCATTATATGTTAAATCTAGAATTCATTTACCCTTAACACAAGTAAAGTACTTAAGCAACAAAGGATCAATCTATTACACACCATAATCCAAGAACTAAGTAGATTCATAACAGAAATAACACAGTACCGAGAAAACCATGAGACACTAGATATACATGGTTCACCCCAGGGGAGGGCTATGTCCACAAACCGCTTCGCCTCTTTATTATTCACCAAGATCTTACATTCAGTCACTCCTGTGCACTAAGCCACTAATTCAATCTTCGCACAAGCTTGGATATCTGCGCACAAAGCACTAGATACTCCTTCCAAAACTAGGTAAATGCACAGAGCCAACTCTCTATCGAGCACAAAGACTTAACGCGCATACATTCCTTTGCACAAAGAAACTCAAACTACTAGCACTTAGCTCTTAGCTACTTATGCAATACATTCTTCCTTATTTATATTTTACAATCCCTTACAATAAGGCCTAAACATGGGAAAACCCCATGGGCCGAAATCCCATAAACCCATTACAAAACCCTAGAGGACCCTTTATTAGGTCCACATAACCATAAACAATCGGTGAGATCCGCAATATCAGCTCCACATGGGCGCTCCTTCTTCGACCAACGTATCGAAGTCCAAAAGTGGGTCAAAGCTGACCAAAGTTTCCCTAAAACTTGGTCGAGGGCCAACAATCAACCTAGTCAAATATTAATTCCTTTTGAAAGCATAAATATAGCACATATAAGGCATACCTTGGAATATGGGATGTGGATTCACGTCTCATCAGTCATAAAAAGATCCAAGTGAAATTGTGATATGGATTACATAGTAGGTTAATATCAACTTGAGTAGTATCAACTGGAATTCTAGAAAATGATGTTAGTAAATCCTCTAACAAGTTCACGCCACCACCTTGTGAATCTAAAAAGGAATCAACTTTCGAAATTTGGAGGACTTTGTTCATGGTAGGAAGTTAAAGCATTCTTCTGAATATATTTGGATTCAGGAGAACATGGTTCTTTCCTTTTACAAGAGCTATAATTAACCTGCTCTTTGAGTTGAATTTACTTGCACACAAAGAAACTATTTATTTGAAGTCGAAAGCTTCAAGCATACAACCGACCTTTACGAAACCAACTGTCCAAATCTTACTAACAAGAATTTTCTCATGAGATAGGCTTGAATACCATTGATATGCTTTCAACCAATGGAAATATTTGTTCTAATGAGTGAGAGAGTTTATGGTGTCTCCACATAATGGTTCATTTCTTCTTCTAGCTTCCATATTTCCCATTTCTTTCAATATTCTTTGATATATGTGAAGGTTATCAATATAGGTTATGGAGGTTAAATTGTTTAAAGAATAAATTCATAAATAATCCTTAATGATGTATTCCTTCAATATGTACAATTTCATCAGGAACACACATGAACCATAAATAGAAATTACCCTTGATAATAAAGTGCTATATGAGAAATTGGGATAATTAATCTTCCTTTACTATTGACAATTCTCTTTTTCCTTGTGAGTTGGAACCTTATTAATGAACCATAATTTCCTCAAAAATTATGGATTGTTGTCGAGTAAAAAAATACACTAAGTATGGGATTCATGGTGTATGAAGGGGATGGGGAGACAAGTCTTGTGGAGATAGATTCATGCAGAGAAATAGTTAATGTAAAGTTATTTGCATGATATGTGACTCGAAATCAACAAGTATGGGACACTACAATACATAGGAAGAGCGACACAAATAATGTAGAGAAAAACTGACGTAGAGAGCTAAGATAGTGCAAGGATTGCAAAAGTTGAAAAAAATGACTAAGTATGGAGTATTGTGGAAGATAGGAGTGTGATATGTTAGAAAAATGTCTAAGTGTTGGAGCAAAATGGGGATTACAAAAGTGTGAAGAGAAAAATGGGGATCACAGAAGTGTGGGGAAAAGGTAATGTATTGAATTCTGTTGATATTGAGAGGGGGTTGAATTAGTATCAAGTACAATTTTAAAAACTTTTTCAACTTATACTTCAACCAGATTATAGATTCAATTATATCCAATGAGCAATGAACAACAGTAGAAGAGTTACACCAATACACCACAATACACCATGCACAATGTATGAGAAATAGCCAATAATTATTGTTCAAAGGAAGTAATGACTTCCAAATATAAAGGGAGGGATAAACCTCCAAAAGGATGATAAAATCCTCCAATATCAAGAGAGGGTTGACTTCTCTATCCTTTCCCCTTCCTTCCACCCAAAAATATATGAGAGATAATAAAACTTTACATTAAATCATCACCATCAACCAACCATCACATAGAACCTGATAATGCTTCCTAAGAATTCTTCAACTTCTGTAATTATTCACTTCTTAGAATACTCTGATCTTGTAGATAATATAACTCAATGTATTCTATGAAACTCCTCCAATTTTCACTTCTTGAGTCCTCCCAAAAAAGGAGTTATAGAGAAAATGGTATACCTTATTCAATTCTGGTTTATTGAGGAGAGCGAACTTGTACAGAATTCCCTGCGCTCAATATTTAACATCAAATTTTGAAATTCACACAAAAGAAACTAAAGCACGTACTCTTTCCAATTCATTTGGTCTCACTTCATTTGGATTATATATGAATAAGTTATGACTGTTTTACCTGGAACACCTGTTTATGACTAGCTTCAGGACTAGGAAAAAAACCTATCTTCCACGGAGTGTATCTCCAAAATTATAGTGAATAAAGAGATGAAATTTTACCAAAGGTACCTAGACATGTCTTCTCAATACCATACCAATTTCACCATCTAAATCATTATAGAAAAAAAATTATAGCGAAAATGGTAAGATGACCTGTCAATAACATACCTTAAAACACATCACCAAAAGACTTCATCCTCCCTTGAAATTTGGCCTTCTTTACTTCATATTTCCTCTTAAATTATAATTTTGTGTGTTTAAAATGAATGTATAATGATGTGTATTTGTACCCTTTATGTCACTTCCTTCTAACATTAGGGACGACCTGACACTTTCTTATTTTTTAATTATTTTCTTTAATTATCTCTAGGGCCAACCTGTACTTCCTTCTTCAATTCACTTTGTCATCTTCAAAAATTCATTTCTCCTCAACCATAAGGATCCACGTGACGTGCCACCTACCACCAGAAAAAACATGATGTATACTATCCATCCATGGGTGTTGTATTTTCATTTGCAATGTCCTTCATGTCCAAATACCTTCATCAATATTGCAGTCAAAAACCAATGACTAGGGTTGACATTAATGACAACAACCAATCTTCCAACAATCTCCCCCTTTTTCATTGATGGAAACACTCATTCTCCCCCTGTCATCATGATCCCAATTTATCTCCCCCTTTGACATCAATGGAAAAGGGTGGGGTTTTTCCCCCTGAGTTCAATGGCATAAGGTGACCTTCTTCTTTGGGGTTGCTCCCCTTGAACATGTGGCACTCAATAATACTTCATCCTTATTTTTGGTCTTTGGGACCTTTTCTTCCTTGGAATCCTTTTTTGTGGCTTTTGTCTTCTCTCTCTTCTTCATGTCTAGGATGTATATGTTGTTTGGTCTTCTTGTTGCAGTTGCATCCAATCTTCCTGAGTTATTTTCTCTGATTTTACATTTTCGGGAGTCAAACATAAGAGTGTATCCTTGATCACATATTTTGCTGACACTGAGGAGATTATGCTTCAGATATTCAACCAATGGGACTTTTCCTTCTTTTACATTTTCACTTCCAAGCTTTACAATTCCTTTTCCAAGTATTTTGGTAGATGAGTTATCTCCAAATGAAACATTTCCACCCTTTTTCTTCAATCTGACAAATTTGCTTTGATCTTCGGTCATATGAGATAAGCACCCACTGTCTATGAACCATTCATCTTCTTCTTTTCATTCTTTAGCGACCAATGCTAATCGACAATTTTCATTGTGTGGAATTTCTTTCCTTTTCCATGTTGTAGTTGGTATACGTACATTTGGCATACGATTATCTTCCTTCATATCTCTGCAATCTCGTGCTTTGTGACCAAGATTATTGCACTTGTAACATACAATATTTTTATCCATTAATGGGTCAAAGGGATTATAATTTTTGTTGATAGGTCTATGAACATTTCCATATCTACTATTTTCACCATTCATGTAGCTTGCATAGTTATTCCTTTCATTGATTCTACAATTGATTGCCTTGTGTCCAAAATTTCCACAAGTATAACAATGTCGAAGAATAAAATTTTGATATGTGGGAGTAAGTGATCTTCTTTTTGGTGTGGTCCATGTGGGTTCACGATCTATTATTCTGTAGTTTCCTTTACAATTATTTCTTTCATACCTGACGGGAGAGGATATTTTTGATGTCTCATTCCTTCTGAATTCTAATCTTATATCTTGTTGTTCAATTTGCTTTGGATTGTTGGTTTCATCATTTTCATCTTCCTTCTCTTGTTTTGTTGTCTTCAAACTGTCATTGTATCCTAGTCCCATCTTGTCGTTTGGATATCTTTGATTGCTAATTATCTCATATAATTTTTCAGTGCTTTTTTCGAACTTCTTCAACTTTTCTATTGTCAATAGTAGCTCCCCTTTTGTGTGATCCAATTCTTCTTTCAATTTCTCATAATCTTGTAATTGTTCCTTGAATATATCAATGGTCTTTTCAATCTTGTAATTCTCTTCTTCACAACTACTCAATTCACCTTTTAGTATTATGTTTGTGTTTCTAAGATTGTTGTTTTTCAGTTTCAACATGCTTCAACTTTTCAAGATTCTCATCTTCTATTTCACTCTCTGCATTGTCTTTGTATCCCCAAAAGGAATCAAGGTTGGTTTCTTCATTTGAATCTTCTTCAGAAATGATTTCTTATTCTTTAGAACTCTTGTGATCATCATCCTGGGTTTCTTGCGTTATGAAGAAGACTTCTCATCCATCATTATCTTCATCATCACTCTCATCTGAGGAGATGTCATCATCCTTCGATTAGAAGCTCTTTTTATTGTTGAGACTTATCTTTTTATAGTAGCAGTTTTAAAAAATATGTCCAATTCTACCACAGTTAAAACATTTGAGAGGAGACTTACCTTTGTATCTTCCACTTCCCTTCTGGAACCTTCTTACAAAATTTGATCTTTCTTCATCAAGGTCCTTATCCTTGTCTTTTGTCTTCTTTATGGATTTAAAGGCTGCTTAATTGTTTGGTTGGTCACTTTTTGTACCTGTTCTCTTTTCATATGCTATAAGAGACCCATGTAATACATCCATTGTCATTTTGGTCAAGTCCCTAGTTTCTTCAATGGCAGAGACCTTAGCATCATACTTCAAGAGAAGTGATCTCAACACTTTTTTTACAACCGAGGATTCATCAATCTCTTCACCTAATACTCGGATAGCATTAACAACTTCATCAACTCTAAGAAAATAGGTTGCAATATCTTCCTTTTCATTCATCTTCAAATTTGCAAATTCTGCTCTATGTCATTGAAGCTTGCCCTGCTTAACTTTTGGATTGCCTTCATAGATACTCTTGAGTTTGTCCCATACCTATTTAGTAGTGTTGCATCCCATCACTTTTCTAGAAATGGTTGGTGCCAATTCTCCTAGAATAACATGTTTTGATTTTGAATTACAACTCATAAGTTTCTTATCATTTGGATCGCTTGGAGCATTATTTGGGATTACATAGCCATTTACAATTGAGTACCAAATGTATACTCCCAAAGTTGTTAGGTAAGTTTTCAATCTATCACTCCAGTATGCATAATTTATTCCATCAAATATTTGAATCCCATTTTAAATGTGCTCATGGTCATCCAACTCTGCTCAGGATTTTCCTTATAGTGGTTAAACTGTTCTGAAGGCAACCTGCTCTAAAACCAATTGTTGATACTAAGAGGGGCGTGAATCAATATCAAGTACAACTTTAAAAAACTAAAAAATAACTTATATTTCAACTAGATTAGATATCCAATGAGAAGTGAACAATAGTAGAAGAGTTACACCAATACACCACAATACACCATGCACAATGTATGAGAAATAAACAATAGTTATTGTGCAATGGAAGTAATGACTTCCAAAGGTAGCTACAAATTCCAAATATAAAGGGAGGGATAAACCTCAAAAAGGAAGATACAATCCTCCCATATCAAGAGAGGGTTGACCCCTCCATCCTTTCCCCTTCCTTCCACCCAAAAATATATGTGAGATAATAAAAATTTACATTAAATCATCACCATCAACCAACCATCACATAGAACCTCATAATGCTTCCTGAGACTTCTTCAACTTATGCAATTATTCACTTCTTAGAATACTCTAATCCTGTAAATAATATAACTCAATCTATTCTCTGAAACTCCTCCAATTTGCACTCCTTGAATCCCTATCAAAAAGGAGT
This sequence comes from Picea glauca, assembly GCA_000966675.3. Lineage (NCBI taxonomy): Eukaryota > Viridiplantae > Streptophyta > Pinopsida > Pinales > Pinaceae > Picea > Picea glauca. Next base: position 104,725 of record JZKD02S1673463.1, on the reverse strand, counting down.
TATAGAGAAAATGGTAGACCTTATTCAATTCTGGTTTATTGAGGAGAGCGAACTTGTACAGAATGCCTCGCGTTCAATATTTAACATCATATTCTCAAATTCGCACACAAAAAACTAAAGCTTGTACTATTTCCAATGCAATTGGTTTCATTTAATTTGGATTCTCTATGAAGAATTTATTATTGTTTTACTCAGAACATCTGTTTATGACTAGCTTTAGGACTAGTCAAAAACCCTATCTTCCACAGAGTGTATCTCCAAAATTATAGAGAATAAAGAGATGAAATTTTTACCATAGATACCTAGACATTTATTCTCAATACCATACCAATTTCACCATCTGAATCGTTCTAGAAATTTTTTTATAGTGAAAGTGGTAAGATGACCTGTAAATAACATACCTTAGAACACATCACTAAAAGACTTCATTCTCCCTTGAAATTCGGCCTTCTTTACTTCATATTTCCTCTGAAATTCAACTTGTGTGTGTTTAAAATGAATGTATAATGATGTGTATTTAAACCCTTTATGTCACTTCCTTTTAACATTAGGGCCAACATGTACTTCCTTCTTCAATTCACTTTGTCATCTTCAAAAATTCATTTCAACCATGAGGATCGATGTGACGTGCCACCTACCATCGGAAACAACATGATGTATATTATCCATCCATGGGTGGTGTATCTTCCTATTCAATGTACTTCATGTCCAAATACCTTCATCAATCTTGTGGTCCAAAACCATTGACTAGGGTTGATATCAATGACAACAACCAATCTTCCAACAACTTCTTGTTACAACCTTATTTTCCACCCTAGAGTCTCATGGGAGACTTATTGATGATGACATGTGAAGACACACTTTTCTACCCTGGATTTTAGTCACTTGTGAGGACATTCACACCTAAACTACTTGAAAGAGTGTGATTGGTTGCTAGTTGCATAGTTGTGCATCCGCGATTGGTCACTAGTTGCAGTAATACTAGGTCATGACCACCTATAGAACCTTCTCAATTTGGTGATTTCCAAGGACATCAATGCTAAATGAGTTGGTTTTCACATGGAAATATCTTGGGAACTCTCAATATAGTTGATGTTGACTAAGTTCTAGATATTTAGAGTCGTATCTTATCCTCCTTCACCAATCTATATAAGGAAGGCCATCCATGGGAAAGAGGAGGAAGAATCATTTACAGGTATATGTTGCTATATTTTTAAAGGAGCTTCTTCATTCATGTAAGCCTTCAGATCAAGTTTTCCTTTCTTGAGTGAGGGTTGAGGAGGAGCAAGGGAACGAATCTTAAGGAGGAATGTTTCATTCATTCAAGGTAACAAAATATTGATGTATTTCTCCATTTTTATGATATATACCTATGGTTTTCCCCCGTCCATATTGATTGTATTCAATTATAGAAGATATATATGATCTCACCTTAAATAGATCAGATTAGATATAGACTAGTATTGTGCTTTCCTAACACTTGGAAAATTCATAGATTGGTATTTGTTTGTTGCTTGTGTGCAGGAAGAAGATTGCAGGAGTTGGAGATGGATATCGAGAGATGCATTAGCCAGAAACATGAGGAAAACCTTTGTTGAAAAGGTATGCAATTATCCCTCTTCTAGTATAAAAATGAAACTACTTGTTTGGATATAGGGAAACTATTTAGGAATATAGCCTTGTTGTATATCATGGATTGAGGGTGGATCCAAGGGAGGTCTAGCTTATCCATAGGCCAAATTTATCCACAACAGAACTAATGACTCCAATGGGGGGGGATCTGTGATTATTCTCTAGTTCAAATTTCCCCTTTCCTTTTAGTCTTGGGAAACTTTTCTACAAATCATAGTCTTCCCTGACACACCCTCAAAGACAAGATGTTGGAGATTTGTTAGATCTGGAATTTTTTCCAAAATTATGCATATGGTCATGACTAGATAGTTCACACCAAAGTGACCGGCCATGGGTTGTATACTTGCTAGATCACGACCACTTGTAGATGGTCGCTAGTTGTATACTTTAGATCTGAATTTTCTTGATATGTATGGTATAATAGCCTAGTTATTCTCTTTGTTTGAGCCTCTTTCATTGTTTCTTGTGTTCAAGTGAGTTTGAGGTGCTTGGAGTATTTCGTTTGAGATTATTTGGTTGCTTGAGTTTGCTACTTGGTGAGTGCATATTTGGGAAGCCTTCCCAATAGATCTCATTATATATGGTAGTGTGTTTGTTTCTCCTTTGCATCTGGTTTATTAGTATTCATAAAGTTGTTCATTGCTAGGTCAATTTCCAAGTTTGGGCCCTTGATTCTATAGTGAAGCTTAGTGCATCACTACTAATATCCTACATCCATTGTTTGTTCATTGTTTTTTATATGCATTTTTAGTTTCTTATCTTACAATAACTTTTCATTTTAGAAAATCACAAAAGAAAAGCAAAACTTGTTAGGGTTAAGCAATTAAGCTTTTGGGTGTTTAACAAAAATTTGCATTGGAGTGCTTTGCATTTGAATATCTTGTTTGTGTATTTGGTTTTTCTTGTATGCTTGCTTCATGTTTGTGAGGTTATAATTTTCGTTGTAAAACTAGAAGGAAAATGTTTGTCTTCCCTTCCTTAGTTAGAGTTTATTGAAAGCGAAAATTGCATATCTTGCTTGCATTTTTCTCTTCTTTGGATTTGGAAAGAGTCTAAAAATACCTTTGGAGTTTCATCCATTCCCTTGACTAAACAACAACCATTAATAAAAAGACTAAGTAATTTAAAAACAATTAAAATCTTTTTCTTGCTAGAAACACCAACATAGATAGGATTAGGGCCTTAGTGTAGTATTGGAGAGTTAACACTCCAAGGCCAAGAAACACAACCTAGAAGTCATTAAAGACTGTTTAAATCCTTTTTCACAACCATAGTGTTGGGAATCTTATCTAAAACATGATTCAATCATGAGGACACATTGAGGAAAGTAGGGTGATTACCCCTCCCTGCTTGTTTGTTGTTTGATAGATTGCTTCAACTACTATGTGTACAGAGGTCTCAAGGTGCCAAACCTCTTTGTAAGGCAGTGTTCTTGAGGATTCAGGCATAGTTTTTCTACGCATCATACATGTGGTTGGACCTTTAAATGTTTTTCCACTCACCAATTGTGAGGTGGTAACCTTAGTTGACACTCCTAGGTAGTCACAAAGGTGACTACAGGTGGGATATACCTGTGGTACCTAGGACATATGTTCAATCATAGTTTTAGTTCCCCCAGAGGGTGACCCCTTTAATAAAGGGTACTTGTACTAGTCAAGGATACTTCACGTAAATTATCCTAACTGTTCCTCACACCTTCGCAAACCAATTATTTTGGGGACTTCATCTCCCCCTAGAGGGTTGATTTTCAAAATCCCCCTTAATCCATTGGCTTTCTTGAATGTTGGCCTATATTTATTAGGATTGTACTCTTTATTTTTGCATCTACGTCGACTATATGATAATTGTTGTTTAGTTATAACATTGTCCATTCATTGTGGCTAAATAACCACTTTGTTGATCCCATTAGCAGCTAGGACTTGTGCTTATCACAAAGGAACAACCACCTATGAAGTGGCAAGAGATAGGAGACAAACAGTACAAAGAGTCAGACAGAACGTCTAAGGAGAGTAAGACATTTGAAGTTGAAGTGGTCGACGAAATTCCTCCACCTAATTTTAACTCTCCTTTGATAAGGCCTAACGAACCCATACTTATCTAAGTTATGAAGTTCTTCACTGAACCTTTTTCCTTATTTAGGAATCCTTGCAACATGTCCAGCCCAAGTATTTCATTCAATATTCCTGAGCCTTCTAGTCCATCAACGAGTGTCATAGAGGGAACCCTAGTGATGTCCACCTTGCCATCCCTTAGTGCCATTAGACCTACACCGTCCATGCCCATTTCCTAAGGTGTCTCCATTTGGGGGATGTAAGTCATATATAATTTTCCTTTCATGAGTCTATATGGAATTAACACTCCCATCTTATCTATTGTGATGCCCACATATGGATATCCATATAATGGGGGGGCTAGCCTTGGGTTTAATGTTGGAAGTGGAACTTTCTCCACTACCAGTGTTCCTGTAGGCCAGCTGGTGATGCCACATGTTGGTTTTCCCTTTGACTGGAATATGTCTACTAGATTTGGGGTTGTTGCTAGTCATTATGGGGGAATTAATGTTTTGGGGGGATTTAAAATCCCCTAGGGTAGTACGTTGATTCTTGGGAGTTTTTTCCCTTCACCATTTACCTCTATTCTTAGGGTAAACCCCCTAGGGGGGAACTTTTGGTATATGGAGTAGTGGACCTTCTAGTTACATCACTACTCTTGGGGGAATTCCCCCTGGGGGGAATTATTATTAATGGAGTGGCTAACCTTTATCCCTTTGTATGGTCCTAGAATTTACTTTTCTAGGGACAATTTTGGTCAAGGGAGAAGTTTTCCTATAGGGTCCATGTCCACTACTAGAGGTAATCCTTTTGGGGGAATGTTCAATCCTTTTATCCTTGGAGGTAATCCTATTGGGGGCATGTTTGGTCCAGGGAGTAGTCATGTGGAAGGAAACAAAAACAAAACATACAAGATCTATTTCCATGCAACTTTACCTTCTACATTCTAGTTGTGAAATTCCTACAGATTTTTTCCTGTTAAGAATTTGGGCCTTTCAACACTATAGTATTATTTAGATCAGAATTAAACTCTGCATGAGTAATAAAAGAAAACAAAATGAGTATAGTGGTCCTACTGGAACACTTATTTGGCACCTATCCCATTGGATTCCTCTCTTCGCCCTGCTTCCCATGGTACCTATCATTTTTAATACAATTTTTTTTATGGACCCTACCCCTTTTTTGTCACCCTTATTTGGCCCCTATCCCATTGGATTCCCCTTTTCTCCCTGATAATAGTGGTACCTATCACTTGAAACCATGATCCATATGGATGTTGGTGGCCTCCCACCTATTCCAACTGGTTCATTTTGGCAGTTTTCCAGTTTTGTAGTTTTTTTTTCTAGTTTTCATGTCCCTGACTTGCGGGGCCATTTTGAGGCCCTAAACAACATTTTTAGAGATCGACACAGTCGAAATGCTCTTTTTTGCATTAGACCAAAATGTGTATTCCTCAGATAGACCTTTCCAATGGGCTATCGTGCGCCTAAAACGGAGATTGTATGCAAAAGTTACGACCTCGGAAAGTTGACCGACTAACTTACCCAAACATGGCCCACATGACTTTTGGGGCTTCATCTCCTAGGGTTAGGTTTTTGGATTTCTAGGGTTTTTGACATTCCTGTTTATTGTAAAAAGGCCTTCAGAGCCTCATGGTAATGATATTATTTCAATTGATTGCAGTCGTCAATCGCTTCTTAAAGATAAGCCACCACCATTCCAGCAAGCTTGTTTTCTGTTGAATTTTACAGTTTCAACTTATTTCCTTATTGAATAGAAAACCAGTTTTATTGTATCTTTGTTATTATGTCTTAAGCATATTTTAATAATCTGTATTCATTTCGTTCTGCTCATAAAATACAGATCAGTGGTATCAGAGCGGTAAGCTCCTTGTCGTCTTAATGCATGTCCCCAATGAGGTCGGGGTACAAAGAATTGGGTCTCGAGCTTGTTTCTCTTGAGGACAAAATCTCTCACATGCCCAAATGACCTCTAATGGAAGGAGAAAATAAAGATGACGGGATAGGAGATCCTTTCAAAATGTTTTTTGAGGAATCCCTCACGCAACAGTGGAACGAGATGATGGATAGTTTCGTGTAAATCCTTCGACGGCTACCAACAAGCGACACATATTCCTCGAGCGGAGGTGTCGCCCCCTTCAAGGTACAAATCAACTTCAATATTCCTATATTTGAAGGTTAGATAGACGCGAATGTTGTAGACAAGTGGTTGAATCTACTAGAAGGGTATTTTTCTATCCATAACTTTTCAAATAGAGAAAAAATTACTTTTGTGCTCCTCAAAGTTGTTCCCCATGTCAAAGATTGGTGGGAAACTTTTTGTGATCCAAAGGAAACAGAGGAAACCTCATTATTTATAGTCACAACCACCTGGGAATCCTTCAAGGATTCTATTAAGGAACAATACTACCCTATCGGAATCTATGATGAATTGTGTACCAAATGGACCACACTACAGCAAGAAAGAGACCAAGCAGTGCTAGATTTCACAAATATCTTCCATACCTTGTGCACCAAGCTGGGTATAAAAGATTCAGAGCGAAATCTGGTGCTCAAGTACCATGGTGCTCTGCATAGATACATTCATACTGAAATGGAATTTATGGACATCTCATCCTTGGGCATGGCCTATCGATATGCCGTCAAAATCGAGCAAAAGCTCAAACAAAATATGCGACAATTTGGGCCTAGGAACCCCTCGCAACAAAATCCAAGAAAGGGCAGCCCCAACCTACAGAACAAAGGACAGAGCAAATATGGACAGTATCAGGACAACCAGTCGAAGCTGCAAGCAAAGAAGGACACCGAAAAGACAAAGAAGGATACTGGGAAGTGGTGTGACTTCCATAAGATCCCTTGGCATAACACTGTTGATTGTTGCTCAAAGCAGTCATTGGTGGCTGAAGTAAAAGCCTCTAAATCAGATGCGGGTTCTGACTCTGAGTCAAAACCAGAAAGGGGAAGACGGTTCATTGACATGGAGTCGAGTGCCACCGTTGCTACCACCAAGCTCCAGCCTAATGAACCAGACGAGCCAGAAGAAGGAGAGCACCTTTTCCATTCACAGATGTGGGTAAAAGGCACCCCGCTGCACTTCATCATTGACAGTGGTAGCCAGAAGAACCTCATCTCAGCAGAGGTCATCAAGTGGTTGGACCTATCGACAATGTCGCACTCGCAACCCTACACCATTGGATGGCTCCGCCAAGGAAGCGATCTCCGCATCAGCCAACAGTGTCGACTATCGTACAACAGTAAGCCCTTCAAAGAAGAGGTATTGTGTGATTTTGCTCCTCTCGAAGTTTTTAATGTTCTTTTGGGCCAACCTTAATTATGGAAATGCCATGTTGTATATGAGTCTAGGCTTCATAGTGTTATTATTACTTTGAACAAGAAATTGTACAGGATACTTGAGGTAGTCCCTCCTAGTGTTATTTCCTTGATCTTTTCCAAGCAATGCAGGAAGGTCATCTCTCATACTGGGAAATTTGTCTTCTTCATGATTTGCTCTCAGAGTAAGAGAAAGATCGCAGCCACATCTAGGGACTCTACGACCGATCTCTCCACAAAACAGAAGCAAGTGGATAAGGTCATGGAAGAACACTCAGATGTCTTCTCCTCTCCTACCGGGGTACCTCTGCACTGCCAAGTCAAGCATCCCATCGATTTGACCCCAGGTTCACCACTACCCAATGGGCTAGTCTACAGTCACTCTCTATTAGAAAACAAGGAGATCAAGAGGCAGATCCAAGAACTTCTCCATAAGGGGCACATCTATCCCAACTCATCACCTTGTGGGAGCCTAATCTTACTGGTGCAGAAGAAAGACGGGACCTGGCGACTCTGCATTAATTACCAGGCCCTGAATAAAATCATAGTCTGGAACCGATACCTGATTCCCTGAATCGACGACCTCCTTCATCAGCTCATGGGGAACAAATACTTAAGTAAGATTGATCTAAAGTCTGGCTACCACCAGGTCCCAATAGAACATACATATGTATGGAAGACCGCCTTCAAGTCAAAAGAAGTTCTTTTTTAATGGTTGGTCATGCCCTTTGGTTTGAAAAATGCTCCAACAACTTTTATGAGGATGATGGAAAATATCCTGTGACCTTTCACCAGTACTTTTGTAGTGGTGTATATGGATGACATCCTCATCTACAACAAGACTTGGGTGGAACAATTGTAGCATATTCAACAGGTTCTGCACACCCTGCGGTAGCACAAACTATATGCAAACTTGGAAAAATGCTCCTTTGGCATGGACAGGGTCCACTACTTAGGCTACATCATTGATCAGCATGGTGTGCATGTGGCTCCATCCAAGATCCAGGTCATCCGTGACTGGCCATCCCCAACCACACTCTCTAATCTTCAGAGCTTCTTGGGCCTCGCCAATTTCTATCGCAGGTTCGTGTTGGGATTCTCTCATATTGCATGGGCCCTCAGCCAAGTAACCAGGGTTGGCGGTAAGGAAAAATTTGTGTGGGGCTTGTCCCAAAAACAAGCCTTCAATGAATTAAGGAAACGCTTGTGCTCATCCCCAATACTTTCATTACTAGACCTGCAGCATCCCTTTGAGATCGAGACAAATGCTTTAGACTATGCTATGGGCATCATTCTCACTCAACATGGCCACCCCGTGGCATATCATAGTGAGACACTATCAAATGTTTTCCGTAAGTACCCTACTTACGACAAAGAAATGTACTCCATTGTACAAGCCTTCCACTAGTGGAGACATTACATTCTGGGGAAGGAGACAGTCATCCACACTGATCACAAGCCACTACAATTCATGCAGACCCAAGGAAAATTTCAGAATGACCGCCATCAGAAGTGGTCCACATAATTACAACAGTTCCACCTCAACATGAAGGATAAAACAGGAAGCACCAACCAAGTGTCCAATTGCCTCAGTCGAACTCTAGTCGTGGCACTCGCCATGGTGCTATACTCTTGTGACCATGAGACCTCTAGATGGCCCCACCTCTATGAGACAGACCCTGACTTCTCCACCACCTACCAAATATTGGGAGCAAACTCAGTGGTCGTTGATTTCCATCTTCAAGATGGGTTGTTGTGTTGTCTGGGTCATCTCTGCATTCCATCAAGCAAGCGTGCAAATATGATCTGGGAAGCTCACTACAGTTGGGTGGCAGGACACTTTGGCATCAAAAAGATAGTGGCAGTGCTGCAAAAACATTTCTACTGGCCAAAAATTCGACAGGATGTCGACAAGTATATCAGGTCCTACACCGCCTGCGCTATTGCCAAACCGACCACTAAGAAATAGGGCCTATACACCCCTCTTCCTACTCCTGACAAGCCATGGGAATCCATATCCATGGACTACATGTCAGGCCTCCTGTCCACCAAGAGGGGCAATGACTGTGTTTTTGTGGTCGTTGATCACTTTTCCAAGATGGTGATTATGGTCTCCTTCAAGAAGAACATCACTGTAGAGGCCACTACCAAGCTCTTCTTTGAACGTGTCTGGGTACACTTTGGGATCCCAAAAACCATTGTCTCAGATCGGGACAGTCGGTTCATCATCACATTCTGGTCAAGCCTCTGGTCACCGTTGGATACCAAGCTCACCAAATCCACTACCTTCCACCCCTAGACAGATGGCCAAACTAAGGTCGTCAATTAGATGATCGTACATATCCTGCACATGTACAATTCCAATCACCCCCACACATGGGATGAGAGTCTTCCCTATGTCCAACATAGCTACAACCAATCCCTACATAGCTCAACTGGCCACAGCCCCTTTCAGGTGGGGTTGGGATTCCAACCATTGGGCCCCATGGATGTTGCACTACCACTGGCTAACAACTTGGCTGACTCATCCCCTACTCCATCAGAAGCTGACAAAGCCACCTGGTTCATTGAGAGGATCCATCACATCCACCAACAGGTTTAGGATATTTTACAGAAGTCCAATTCCATGTACAAGCAACACCATGATCAACACCGGGTGCCACATAAGTTTCAGGTGGGCGACAAAGTTTGGTTGCACTTGCAGAAAAAACACTTTACAGGGCCTCATCAAAAGCTTCTCCCACTCCGGTATGGGCCATACACCATCACCAAGGTTGTGGGTGACAATTATTTTGTGCTCAACGTTCCCCCTTTCCTTGGCCTTCACCCAGTCTTCAACGTGTCTCTCCTTTGGCCATATTTCCCACCATTATTGGACACCTCAGAGATAGCAAAGCAGTTGAAACCAATAGAACTCAACCCTGACTGCATGAAACAAGAATCCAGTGATCAGATTGTGGACACACAGATAAGGGGCACCTGACAGCAAAGGATCCAACTTTATCGAGTTGTCAAAGCATGACAACTCCTGCACCAAGGCAAGTGGCTCACCCGAGGCCAAATTCAACAGAAATTTCCTCATCTGATGGGGGAACTCAATGCAATGGAGACCATTTCTTCCTAAGGGGCGAGGATTGATCCATATGGATGTCGATGGCCTCCCACCTATTCCAACTGGTTCATTTTGGCAGTTTTCCAGTTTGGCAATTTTTTTCCTAGTTTTCAGGTCCCTGACTTGCGGGGTCGTTTTGAGGCCCTAAACAACATTTTTAGAGATCAGCACAATCGAAACTTCCCTTTACCAGAATAGACCAAAATGTGTATTCCTTGGATATACCTTTCCAACAGGCTATCGTGCAACTAAAATGGAGATCGTATGCAAAAGTTATGACCCTGGGAAGTTGACCAACTAACTTACCCAAACAGGGCCCACATGACTTTTGGCGCTTCATCTCGTAGGGTTAGGTTTTTGAATTTCTAGGTTTTTTTACATTTCTGTTTATTGTAAAAAGGCCTTCAGATCCTCATGGTAATGATCTTCTTGCGAATGAGTGAAGTCATCACATATCTTCTCATAGATAAGCCGTCACCATTCCAGGAAGCTTGTTTTCCGCTGCATTTTATAGTTTCAGCTTATATCCTTATTGAATAGAAAACTAGTTTTACTGTATCTTTGTTATTCTGTGTTACGCATCTTTTGATAATTTGTATTCATTTCGTTCTGCTCATAAAATCTGGATCACACCATTCTTTGTAGTGGTCCGACCCACCTCTTTCGACCCATGTGCGCCACCCCCGCCCCCCGGTCTCCCATTTGTATGACCATTTTTCCAAATGGCCAACACCTGTGCCCAAGAACTCAATGCATTGGTTGATGACAACCTCCAGAACAAGGAGGACATCAAGAATATCAATTCTAATATTTGTTCTCTCAATTCCTCTATTCAAATCTTCAATGACTAATGTTCCCACATCAAAGACATCAAATCCACACGTGACCATTGTTGGTCACTATAATTGCTTAATTAATTTTAAACAACCAAGTGAAACATAAATTATCAACCCAGGGAAGTCTTTTGTTTCAAAGATATCCACGCACAGTATATGCTCAATTCCA